>JAAGWO010000528.1:0-36622 GCA_013266205.1 Fusarium decemcellulare
CTTTTTCCCCCGCCCTGCCTCCGACCCCAGGCGATTATTTCCCTAACCTCTCTCCAAGGGAGAGAACAAATTAGCTAAGAGCGCTAGCTGTGAGGTCATCCCGCTAACGATCAGCCAGCCAGGCCAGGCCAGCGCGTAATGGGGGCCCTGCAAACATAAGTGCCGACGATCAGGACTGACTCGGGGCATGGCGTCGCGTGGGGAGCGTTCGGGCTCCAGAACTGGGGACAGTTCAAGAGACAAGAGGTGAGAGAGAGGTGAGAGATGGAGGGACAATGTGCATGGACCAGATACAGCACAATGCACCGTGAAACATGCGGTGCTCCATTGTGAGGAAATAAAAATTACCCTTGCTGGACAGTATGTAACCCAACGAGCGTAAAAAACCTGTCAATGCATCAGTAAAAGTGATGAGTAACACGACGAGGCAATCCACAGCCTTGATTTTTTTGCCTCCTTCTCCTCTTCCTCCCCCAATTCTAAACTCCACAAGACCCCCCATGGATTGCACAAGAGGCCTGGACGCTGTTGCACGCGAGCGGGGGAATGAAAAAAAAAAGAAAAAAAAAAAGAGTAAAATCCTTGTCCCGTCTCCAGTCCTGCTGGCTCCCTCTCCCGTGTTCCAACATGAGCGGATCTCGTACTGCGAAATGGCGGGGACCCGGTCCCAAGATGCAGCAATCGAAGGGCGCCGGCCCCATATTATTCAGTGTAAGCTTAACAAGAACCCTAAGCAGGATAAGTCTATTTCGCTGGTGTGCTGTAGCAGCAGCCGTAGCGAGTGCACATCTTTCAGCGAGATCGGCACTGCTGCTTCCCCCCAATCAGCACCAGATCCTTCAGACTTTGTAGCGCATCTGCCGGCTGTCTGCCCTGTAAACTAGCCTCCGACCCCTTCCCGCTTGCGTCTCACCGCAGAGAAGCTCCTTCTGAGTCTGTTCTGGTGTCCCTCAGCCGTGTAGCATCTCTGTGCCGAGTTGCCGAGATGGATGGGCTGGCCTTGGCTCGTCGTGAACCGGCCTCTCCGCATCTACACACCATCTTGTCAACCTTCTTGGCCCGCGATCGAGAAGAAGAGTAGAAGCTCCCTGGAAGGGTACGGGAAATGTAGGGTCAGCCACATCATCGTACATCCGGTCAACAATGTCCGTACCAACCCCCTAGTCGACACCTCGTCGACAAGTAGACTGTCTCTTGCGTCAATTTCATTCGCTTCGCTCTCGCTTTCCAGGCCGTGGCCTCAGCTGCGGGACTAACTAGACGGTCTAGTCCTCCTGCTAGACCGTGATTCCCCGCATGCTCCAGGTGATCCATGCCAGTTTCGGGCTCCGTTCGCACCCGTCGAGCCACACACGATCAAGGGGACGTGATCTCCTCTGTCAGTGTCTGCCCTGTCAGCGTTGGCCTTCCCCGCAGAGCGTGTGAGCAAAGACGGGGAAGAGAGGGAGGGGGCGCCCCTCAGTCAGAGCGTTCCACCACACATCCCTGGCCCTGGGCCTGGCTTCCCCAACTACCAACGTGCATCCCCACGTCTGCTGTGACGGTGGACTCTGTGGTGCTAAGACCAGGGATCATGCATGCGACAAGCGGAGAGACAGAGAGACGCACAGCGGGAGGGAAAGGACGGGTCAGAGTCTGTTTTGCAATGGAGCCCATCATGCCGCCTTTGGCATCGTGCGCCGTTTCCTGTCGAGTTTGACGATGGGATATAAGTTGGTCACGTCTCCCCCGACCAACGACTTGTCTCTTTTTCAAACCCATCACCATCCTCCTCTTCTCTCCTCTTCAACGACCTTGACTGGTTAGTTGTTTTCTCCTCCTCTTCTCTCCTCTTCTCTTGATCAAATCCTCCACCATGGGCAGCACCATCGAGCACGGCCAGCCCGCCGACCCCGTGGCCAAGGGCGTCCTGGCGACGGCCAAGCAGTCGTTCCGCGACCTCTTCATCTGGAAGCAGCGCGTCGTCACCACCAACGAGCATGGCGAGCAGGCGGCTGAATGGCGCGACCCGGATCCCATCAAGAACCCCATCAGCCTGATGGCCCAGCTGTCCGCAAAGGACTGGATCTTCTTCATCGTGGGCTTCTGCGCCTGGACAGCCGACGCCTTTGACTTCCACGCCCTCTCCATCCAGACCGTCAAGCTGGCCAAGTACTACGACACCACAAAGACCAACATCACCACCGCCATCACCCTGACTCTCCTCCTCCGCTCCGTCGGTGCCGCCGTCTTTGGTCTCGCTGGAGACAAGTATGGTCGCAAGTGGCCCATGGTCTTCAACATGATTATCCTCGGTGTCCTCCAGATTGCCACTATCTACAGCACCACCTTCAACCAGTTCCTTGCCGTGCGAAGTCTGTTTGGACTCTTCATGGGCGGTGTCTACGGCAACGCCATCGCCATGGCCCTCGAGCAGTGCCCGTAAGTTCTTGTCACGCAATTGCTCCGTCTGAAATGATGAAATCATTGAAGTTGGAGAAAATTTTATTCCCGTACTAATAGCGCCATAGCACAAATGCCCGAGGCTTGATGTCCGGTATCCTGCAGCAGGGATACTCGTTCGGTTATGTCTTGGCTGCATGCGCCAACCTTGGCGTTGGAGGCAGCACTGAGAGCTGGAAGACTGTCTTCTGGATTGCTGGTGAGTGAAAAAAATATTCACATTATTGTAGACGTTTGTACTGACTTCTCTCAGCCGGAATCTCCATCGCCGTCGGTATCGTCCGTATCTTCTTCCCCGAGTCGCAGCAGTTCATCGAGGCGCGCGCTCACGGCAAGGCCACCGCCTCCCCCGGCGCTTTCTGGCGCGACTGCAAGAAGATGCTGCGACAGGAGTGGAAGATGTGCGTCTACTGCATCATCCTCATGACCTGGTTCAACTACTACTCGCACACCTCCCAAGACTCGTACACCACTTTCATGATTGAGCAGAAGGAGCTCGACAACTCTGGTGCCTCTCGTGCCTCTATCCTCATGAAGGCTGGCGCCTGTGTTGGCGGCACCATCATCGGTTATGTCTCCCAGTTCGTCGGCCGTCGCCGTGCCATCATCGGCTCCGCTCTCATGTCTGGCCTCCTCATCCCCGCCTGGATCATGCCCGAGGGTGAGCGCAGCCTCAGTGCTTCCGGCTTCTTCATGCAGTTCTTCGTCCAGGGCGCCTGGGGTGTCATTCCCATCCACCTCAACGAGCTGTCCCCCACCGCCTTCCGATCTTCTTTCCCTGGTGTCACATACCAGATCGGAAACATGATCTCTTCTCCCTCTGCTCAGATTGTCAACGCCGTCGCCGAGAAGACCTTTATCACCATCAAGAACGGCGACAAGGTCGAGGCCTACGGTCCTGTCATGGGTGTCGCCACTGCTATCATCGCCACCGGCATCATCGTCACCGCCATGTTCGGTCCTGAGAAGCGCGGAAGGAGCTTTGAGCACACCGTTGCCGGTATGGAGGAGACCAACCAGCCCAAGAAGGATGTCGAGACTGCCAGCATTGAGCAGGTTGAGCTTGACGAGCGAAAGAAGGAAGAGAACTAGAGGGAGTGATTCAGATCAATCCGCAATTATGAGATTCAAGATGCTATGAATTGGTTGTACGAGATAGTCTTTAGGAGGCTACTATCTAAGAGCCTCGATACCCTATGCTGAGCAATAAGGTTTTTGATATCCTTGAATACATTCTTTGACCAATACTTTGTTGTCTTTTTATGGTGATTCGTAGACCAGGCTGTCACTTAGATCCCGTTCTTTTCAACACTGATGCTGCGACGCTGGGGCTGGTTTGCTGCATTCACTCTGACAACAGTCACCTTAGATAGAGGACATGACTAGCGTAGCCCTGTGACTACGTATTCTTCTTAGTCCTAAGGCAAAGCCTAGTAGTGAGTGAGGTAAAGGCAGGAAAAGTGGCTCCAATTGGGTCGACCCCTCCCCATGACTCCTCACAGACAACCTCATGAGATACTTGGTAGAGATCAACATGTCAATCATGGTTCATCAATACCAGTCCCTGAAGTCTGATCGCCTTGTCATTTCAATTTTAGCCAGACAAAGGTACATAAACAAGTGTTTCCAAACTCATAACAAGAACCAATTCCAAATCTCACAGCTTCTTCCACTCTCGAAGTAGCTTAGCTAGGACAAAGTGCCCTTCATCCTGGGCATACTTAGCCGCTGCTTGACACCTCTCCTCAATCAAGTCCCCTTCGTCGTCGTTCTCCAGCAGCAGGTAGACCATGTCAAGGCGCCCGTTCTCAGCGGCCCCCTGAAGCGCCGTACGCCCACCAACCTCGGACCCCGGGGCATTGATACATGCGCCTTTCTCAAGAAGCAGCATGGCAATCTTGATATTGCCCTTCATAGCGGCAAATTGCAAGGCAGTTGCTCCCATTTCTCTCGCCGGCGGCGCGTTGACATCCACATCCAATGAAATGAATTTTTTGATTAGCTCAACGTTTTCCGATTTGACTGCGATTTGCAGAGCTGTCATGCCGCCTTTCCAGAATGCCGGTGCATGGATGTCTGCCCCCAAGTCCAATAACAACGAGATTACGGCATTGTTGTTATTTACCTCGCTAGCTTTCTGGAGTGCTGTCATTGGGAATCCTTCTGTTGCGGGGGCGTTGACATCTGCACCCGCGTCAACTAGAGCCTGAATTAGAGTGTCCGTGTCCTCGTAAGGATCGTAAAGTACGCAAGCTAACTGAATAGGCGATCCTATACTCGAAGCTGCGTTTACATTGGCCTCGAACTCGATAAGAACCTCACACATATCGGCTCTGTAAACCGAATCAGTGCGTAGAACTTTGTGTATGGCAGCAGCTCCGTCTTCTAGGTCAGTTGCGTTGGGGTCCGCTCCATGATGCAACAACAGATGTGCAATTTGCCAGGTTTCGTAGCTTATTGCAAGCAAAAGCGGAGAGGGACTTGAATGTGAATTGGGGGGGTTGACGTTTGCTCCTTCTCCCACAAGCATTTGCACTAGATCGGCCCTTTCTGCTCTCACAGCCGCGATTATGGGAGTATAACATCCAGTTGGCCAGAATACATAGTCGAGGGAGGAGAGGGGACGCTCTGGGGGTTTGTGAATCGATTGTCGATTGACGTCTGCACCTGCCTTGAGCAAGGATTGCATCATATACCGGTTTCGTCGAGAGGTTGCAGCGCACAGCGGCGTTTGATCTGCGCCATCAGGATCAGGGGCGATGCCATTTAATAGTAGAAAGTCGAACATTGTGCGATCTTCTCTCCAGATTGACTCGCAGAGAAGAGAATGCCCATCCTCTACTCCATTGATGTCTGCACCAGCGTCAAGGAGCTGTCTTACACCAAGTGTGGAACCTGACTGAACAGCGGCCCGGAGATCCACGGCCATCTTCTTCTGTAGACACTGGAGATGAGGCATCATACCGGAATTCTCCGATTCTGCAGCCGGGAGCCAGGCGAGTCCATCCTCGTTCCAGAGTTCGGTATTGATAGTCGCTCCGCTATGGAGCAGCAGCGTGGCGAGATCCATCCGACCTGTCTCAATCGCCGCCTGCAAGGCTGTCGCGCCTTCTTGATGAGCTGCCGGAGCATTCACATCCGCTCCGCATTTCAATAAAAGTGTTACCAGATCTGTCTTTTGAGGTGCTGGCTCCTTTAACTGGCATGCCAGTTGCAGGGGGCTTGGAACTGTGTGGTGGCCAGCATTGGCACCCGCACCTCTGTTCAGCAAAAGCTCGACCATGGGAACATCTCTTTTTATGATAGCTGTCTGTAGAGCAGTTCTGGAAGCATCTTCAAGCTCATTGAGCTTCCAAACGACGCCAGCCAAGCCATTGAGTGGATCAGGATCGATGTAGCCGTCAATATTGGCACCTGCCACAAGTAGAGCCTGTAAGATAGCTGTGTTGGATTTCTCAACTGCCGTCCTGATGGGAGCAGATAACCGTGTCGCCCAGAATTCTTCTCCAGAACCCAAAGGACGTTCTCGTGCGCTTTTCACAGCATTGAACTGTTTATTTTCGCAGAGAAAGTCGGGATCAGCTCCACCATCAAGCAAGGCCCTGGCTATTTCTAGGTCTTGATTGTGAATAGCGACGTGCAAAGCAAACAGTCCTGAACGCACAAACGTGTTTGGGTCAGCCCCCGCCTGGAGAAGCTGTTCAACGAGAGCTATGTCCCTATGCCGAACAGCTTCCATGATAGGGAGTCTTTGGTAACCGCCTTTCATATCAATCTGACTAACATCTGCACCTTGGTTAATCAGCATCTTTACCATAGAGTGTAGATTTCGTCCTGCAAGAGCTAGGTTCAACGGGCTCTGTGCGAATTCTTCAGTGGATAAATTTGGATCTGCTCCCGAGTCCAAAAGTAGCTTTACGCAAGGTTGACTCCCACTTAGGATGGCTGTCTGAAGGGCAGTTTGTCTTTGAGACTCGCGGTTACCAATTGAGGATCCAAGGCTATTTGGGCAAACTCCCTGTTGAAGCAGGAGACGTACAAGATCGAGCTCAGGGTCTTTGCAAACTCGAATCGCGCTAATCAAGAGTTTTGACGCCAATACCTCGATTGTCGGGTTGTTGAGAAGCATGACCTGCTTGAGCGTTGTGATCGCTCCAGTAGTAATCGCAAGCCCCAGGAATTCGTCCAATGCATCACCTGAAAGAAAGCCATTGACCGCCATAAAAACTGCGTAGCGAATAAAGCCAGACCATTTTTCAGATGGGGCAGGGCTATGTGTTTCCAACTCGCTGTTGTCATTGGGCATGGCGTTGGCGGTTATGTCCATCAATTGGGCAAAGCTGACATCGGCTGGCCACGACTTCTGTGATGCACCAAGGGCTTGCCGTAGCATTTCCTTCAGGAGACAACTTGGAACCCATTCTGTCTCTATCCCTACGCCATCTGGTCGTGGGCCTTTTCTCCACACAATCGTGGATGAAGGGAAAGGCATCCTCAAAGGCTCGGTTAAGCCACCTTGCATAGGGTCAGACAGCGCCAGATATTGTTATTCAAGACCAAAAAAGCCTTTGAATAACCAAGAAGCCCAAATACATACCGAAGAACCCTATATGGTCGAAGGCTCGAAGCCCAGGCATAGTGTTGCGCATGACAGGCCTCAATTCTGGCCACTGTGGTGTCCAAGCAGCTACATCAGAAGACACATCCTGAGACGTATCTGGACCATGGTTAGGTAAATCTCCACTAAAGAGAACCTCGGACGTACCTAGCTGCCCATTGTGTGCCGCTGAGTATCTCTTGCGCTCCTTTTTCAACTTCTTGCTAGACACAATCTTCCCGTCCATCGTCAGTTGACTTAGCTTTCCTTCGGCCTCTCGCTTTGAGAGAATGGCATTGGCGTGTTCCCATTGTGTTCTAGTGAAGTTCTTCTTCATCTTCCAAGCCACAGTCACGCGATGGATGTACTGTGACTTTCTGTTCAAGAATCAGTCAGCATAGTGTCGCCTAGATCCTGATGAGAGAAGGGTATTGGATGGTAAAAGGCATGCATGTCCCTTAGATGACTCTAGGGCTCCTTTTAGGTACCAGTTATCTAATAACAGTTTCGGTATATCATATCGAGGGGATACCTCTTAGGTAATGCACATCATATTCTGTGATCTCCGTTGTTGTATACAAAAAGGGGACTGACTTACGAGGCTCGAAAATCGTATCTTTGGGACATGTGTTCCATGACCTCGTCTAGGGTCTTGTCCTGGTCGATGTACAGGGAACGGATAAGTTCCCTGTGAGTATCCCACTGTGCCGCTGGGACTCTTTCTGAACGAGACATGATAAACCAATGTATGGTCCCAACGTAGATAAGGGCATAGAGAGAAAGATTAAACAGGAATGGGGAGGTTGTAAGCTAGGTTCAAGCCTTAGGGTGATGATTTTTAGGCCAGAATGAGGGATGGGCTGGGCTTTATGTATCTACTCAGTAGGTATGGCAATTACGGGGATTCCCCTTGCCAAACTTCGCGCAGCCTGATTAGATACATAGGTACAAGTTTGCCTCACTCTGCGTCTTTGCACTTTCATTGATGCGTCCAGAGTTCGCATACGATTGGCGACGAATCAAGTGTCCGTGCGGTGGTGCATTCGAGGCTGAGGCTCCAACTTGGCAGGCGAGGGGCAGAATTCGCGTTCAGTCCAGACACAGAATAAGAGCGGTGTCATCTCCAGCTCACCAATCTGATCATTCTTAGGCCGAGGTTTATCGAGCCCATCATAAGATGATCCGAAGCCTTGTTGTATGCTTTATTCTTCTCAACTGAGCAGGAGTTTGAACCGATTACGACGTAAGGCTTTTCAAGGAATGATCTCACCAGCCCCTTGAGACCTAGCCACAGCTGAAGCGTCCGCCAGCCAGAATTCGTGTTTCACCCTGGATGCAAGGGCCAGAATTCGCATCTACTACTTGTTACTGCTTCCTCAAGTCCCACCTGACGTCAATGCTGCGGTCAGTTTCAGGCACCGCCCCCCAGGAAAGGTAAGCCGCTACATGGGCCAAAGTTCGCATTTGCTACTAGCAGCGACGTATGAATGAAGGAGTAAATGGCGGGGACTTGGACAAAGGGTCGAGGCCCGGCGTTCTCGGAGCTGAGGTTCAGCACCCAAAATTCGCCTTCTTGGCGGAGCCTCGTCAGAGCATGCGCGGGAAAAGTACCGTCTGGTGACAGGAGTGAGTGGCTTCCTCCGCACCTTGTGAGCCAGGATCGAGCGCGAGCTTCTCAAAGTCTCGACTGAGGCGACGCGAGGTACTCTGATTTGCTTCCGCTTGGCCGGGCGTCGTTCAAGAACCACGCTCTCTGAAGCCGTGTGTAGCCAAGTCCCACGCCATCCACTGCCTAGGTACCTAACTCGAAAATAGGTGGTGTATGTCGATACCCGGCCTAATGGCCAACCTGGTGGGTCAAACATCCACGGGGCAGACTGGCTTACACCAGGCGCTCAGGCGCCCATTCCATTTTAGTGGCCAGTCCTATGGTGGATGGGAGCCAGGGCGCCCAGGTCCAAAATTCGGATGCCCGTCTCCTTTCCGTGATGCCACTCCCGTGAATGACCCTACCCCTGCTTCCGAAGAGCTTTCTTATTCCTCCACGTTGGCATGTGTATTCTCAGGAACAAGCCACACTCCAATCCAGATCCTGGCATGCACTCTCTGGTCCCAATTCAAGAGCAGAGCGACTCGTGATGCAACTTACACTTACACCTGGACCTCCCACACGTAAACCAAAATTCGCAATGCTCGAGTTTTAAAAACCCAAGCATCCTCCCTTTGTCCCTTCTGTCGTAAACTCTAACTTTGTCTACTATTCCGATTACTCGTTCCAAAGTGTGCATGCAATCTCTTCTCTTTAGCCTCTCGCATCAATCCCTTTGTTAACATGGCGTGGTCTCAGGAAGCCATCATCGCCGTCGTGGGCGTCCTCGTCAACCTCCCCACCTTTTGCCTCATCCTCTGGCGCATATGGACAAAGCGGAGAAGAACAAACCAAGCCAGAACTCTCGGTAGGCTTTACCCTTCTTTCTCTTTTCAAGAAATTTTTTAACCTATTTCTTTTATAGAAGAGGTAGCCTCGAACGAAATTGATGAGATATCCGATTCTCCTCGCTTCCCACCCCGACAATTCACCTTCGACACACAATACGCTGTAGCGGTACCCTTGATCAACATCACGACACCCCAAGTCGGCCGACAACGATAACGGCAGCACGTGTACTTGATTTGTTTATAAAACGGCTGTATTTATTTTAGTTCTCGGGGTATTTCTGACAGCAGGTTGTAGACAGCTACTTAGCTTTAGTCACTGTCACCTCAGTTTTCGGTATTCTTGTGTTGGACTGGCGCGCACCATATTACGGGTCAATGCATCGCTCGACGAACACTGGTAGAACATACATTATCTTGACAAAATATTTCTCCTTATTCTATTGCTCTTATGATATCAAACATAGGAAAACTTGACTATCCTTTCCACAACTTATCTGATGTGCTAATACCATGACATGGGATGCCTAAGCCCCCGGGCTCCGATACCTTCCTTGCAACCCCACCTCCGGCCCCAAGCCGCCCCAAGGCGGTGGCGGCCCGCCCGCTCTAATGTTTCTAATGTACATTTCATTCTTGGGCCTAGAGAATCAGTATTTTTGAGTCGACAGTTTTAGGGTCAACCATGCCAATATTACTTTAGATAAATAGGTTAATAGAGCTAACAGAATTAATAAGAGAAAGAGCCTAAGATAAATAGAAACCTAAGGGAGTTATAATGTAGTAAGATAGAGAGAAGGAAATGATAAGCGTATTGAGGGGGGAATGGGGAGTTTTCATATCTAGAGGATAGATGGATGAAGCAAGCCACCAGAGGAAGAGAGGGAGTGACGCCGAAAGGATGCCATCGATCGTACGTACCCGTCCTCAGCTCCACCTCCACCTCTTCCTCCTCTCACCAGGAGTGGATTATTTATACCACTACCCTCGCTTTCCCTCTTCTGTCGTCGTAACCTAAGTTTGTCTAGCTAACAAACTTGATGCTCGTTAATCAGACATTCAACTCTTTGTGCCTTTTTTTTTTCTCTCTGGCTTAAATTCCATTCCTGACATGGCATGGTCCCAAGAGGCCATCATCGCCATCGTCGGGCTCATCGTCGCTGTCGTGGGTGTGACCATCAACCTGCACACTTGCTGGACAAGCACAACCCGAGCCCTCGGTAGGCAGGATCACTCTCGTTGTCAACTATTATCTGACTTGTTTCCTATACAATAAGGAACCTCGGACGACATTGAACTTCGCGGTGCTCGTCCGTTACCGCTTTCGCAGCTTACTATTGACTTGAGGTGCGATGCGCGGGACCCTGCGCAGTGCTCATAGGAGCGGACCCTCGTGGTACTGCTAACTTGGGTGACAACGATAGACCTGGTTGATTATGGTATTTTTCGCTCGCAGTTTTCGGTCATATAAGACAGACTTGTCTATAGAACTGTAGAACACATGCTTTACACAATCAACCCACATATCCCTTCTTACACCGGCTTCCCACTGTACCTGTGCTATCCGACACGCTCCAACGTTGTCCGAAAGCCCACCAACTCCACCTCCTCCGCAACGCCCCCCACCACCCTAAAAACAAGCTCATCTAGCGCCCGAAACTCATAAACTGCCCGATCCATCATTCCCCACGAAACACAGCTCGCATCCTGCCAGAAAAGCTGCGCATCCGCCTGCCCAATCTCCTCTGGCGTGCCCAGATCAAATGCAGCTCTCCATGCCGCCTTCTTCCCCGCAGTGAGATCCGTCGGGTACAGCCGCGCAGACACCTCGATCTTGGGCAGGCTGCTCGAGATGGCCGACAGGTAGTTGAGCCAGTGCGACGGCACGTCTGTACCGCGCACCGTCCACTCTGCGATGTTTAATCCTGGTCCTTCGTCGTCGAGTTCGAGTACGAGCGACGAGTTTGTCTTTTTGTTGACGTATTTCCCGACGAACGTCTTCTTCGCCTGCGCTTTACCCGCAGCTTCAATCGCAGGCAACATGGCCGTAACAACCTGTGAAAAGAGCAGCTGCACAACACCCCCCGAAGACTCAGGCCCACCCGTCAAAACGCTAATAACAATGTCGTAGTCGGGAATAAGCGCAACAAGGCCGTGATAAGTCCCCAAATCGCCGCCCTTAGTGTAAAACTCAACCAACCTCTCATCAGAAGTGACATTATCCGACCGCAGAATCTCCCACGGCGCGCCCATGAACATGCCCCTAGAAGTAGTAAACGATACCGGCTTCAGCCACTTATTTGTCTCTTCAGGGCTCAGCTGCTTGTTCGCAAGGATCGACGACCCAAAGGCCAGGAGATCCTTGGTGGTGGAGTAGTACCCACCAGCCCTGCCCGTGTAAGTCATGGCACATTAATCTCAGAACAGGTGACACTCACGGGTCGAGGATTCCCAATGTGGCATTCCAGATGGCATCGTTTGGACTGATTGCGCCGACAGAGTCTTTTGGTTTGGTGAGCGTCGTGCTGTTCATGCCCGCGACGTCAAAGACGTGCTTTTGGACAAAGTCTTCAAAGGACTGTCCGGAAACTTCTTCAATGACGAGGCCAAGGATGAGAAAAGCAACGTTTGAGTACAGGGGAGCGGCCCAGGCCGAGTAAACGGGAGACCGCTTCCCAAAATTCTTCCAAAAGTCTGATCTCGTTAGCCCTCATTGCACACAACCATGATGCCGAACTCACCAGGCACTTCGCAAGGCCGAACACCGGCAAAACCAACGCATCCAAGGACATCTTTCGCCTTTGGGAGTCCAAGTTCGGTCCAGTCGATGGGAAAGCTGGCAAGATCGGTAGCCACTACAGTGCATCAGCATCGAGTCGATGCTCGTTCATGCAAGTTCAACTTACGATCGGATGGGATGCCGCCCATGTGAGAAGCCAGCGCCTGGAGCGAAATCCGATCCCAGTCCACAGTCGTAATGCCATTCCTCTCATCCTGCTGCTTGCTCAACTTTCTCAGCCGCGGGAGATACTGAGTCACCGCATCCTCCATCCTCACCCCCGACGCCTTCAGAGCAGCAAGCACCGTAAACGCCTTGGAAATGCTCGCAATCCGGTAGACCGTATCGGCGTTGACCTCTTTGACACCTCGCTCGTCCAGCTGTGGCGGGGTATAGTGTAGATCCAGGATTGGCTCGTCTTCGTGGATTGACACCATGCCGATAGAGACAGCCGTGCTGTTGAATGTTCCCGTGAGAGACCCAAGCCCCTCCGTCAAAGCTTCGACAGCAGCCTTGACGTCGCGGTGAGAGCTTGGGCGTGTCGGCGCGGGAAGGACAGCTCCGAGGGGAGGGCAGTGGTGGTTCTTTGCAGCGAGGCCATCGCCGGCAAACACCAAAAGCAGTGAGAGCAAAAACTTCGGGCTCGGCTCAAACAACATGGCGCCGTCCCCTCCTCTGTCCGATAAAGAAACAAGAAAGAATGGGCTCTCGCCCGTTAAATAATTTGGGCATTAGAAACTCGGCTGCGATGCAAGGGACTCAGCACTCCCGTCCCGCAGAGACGGCCTCGGCTCGCCTCGACACTTCTTTCGTCATCTCACCCTTGGCCGGCGATCTTGCCAGAGCTATCCCTGTGACAGCCTTATCACTTGCCTATTCTGTCCCTCACCAGTCTTCTAGGGTGCCACACTGGCCAGGTAGCTTCGGTGTCGCTAAGCGGTTGAACGCTGCCGCCCATTCATACACGGCTATAGGCGATGTTTGAGGGGTCGACACGAGGCAGGCATCCTTGCCGAGCTATCAAACGAGGGCAACGTTGCTATCTGTTGTCACCCCTGTGGCTAGAACCAGGACTTAAACCCAAACTTTTGTCACCCTAATTTATTTCTAATGACTTAGTTTCAACCTCGTCGCTTAACGACCGCTGTGCACCTAAAAACATGTTGGCTATCTTGACTTGCATTGCCAACCCGTGAACCCACTAAGTTCAAGGAGCTTCCTCGTTGCTTTTTTTACTCACTCCTCCATATAGCCTGTGGACATATCACCATCCTCATGCATCCCGGCATTGGAAGAGGCCTCGCACGAGCCCTGGGCGGCGCGGGGGCATGGCTTTTTTCCTCCTAGACCATCCGCGTCTGCAGCTGGCTGTTTTCCTCCCTCAACCCCCTCAGTTGCTTGTCAAACTCCTTGTTCACCCATTCCCAGTACGCGGTCCAAACACTGGCGGCCCCTGCATTACTAGTTGCCGCTCCAGCGTTGCCCGTCATCGCCTTCATCTTCTCGCCCAACAGCAGCGTCACTCTCAAAATACTCTTGTTCGCCTCCTCCTGTTTCTCCAAGTCTTGCTTCACGGCGTTATCCTTTAGCTTGACCGACAGAACAGCACGGTAGGACTCGGCAATCGAGTTGAGCCGGCGAGTCGTCTCGTCGGGGTCGATCGCGATAAGCTTGGTCACCATGAGGTTACAAAGCTGGCGGATATCGTTGTCATCTTTGAGGCCAGCAACAACACGATCATAAAAGTCAATGTTATTGATGCGGCTAAACGCTGTTTCCATCAAGGCATACAATGTCTCGTATGCGCTCTGTTCTAGGTCAGCATGTACTTATCCCAGAGTCATCAGTTGACGTACCTTTCGAACTTCGAGTCCATCATCCACCGTATGCTTGAAAGGACCCATCATGACCTCTCTCACCAGCTCCTTCTTGATCACCGACTCATTCAGAACGAACGGCATCAGCTCGCCCAGGTGGGGGTGAATCAAGTCGGGCTTCGTACGAGCAGCCGTTGTGAGCGTTGTCATCGCCAATCGCCGAATGTCCATGTCCGAATCTTGAAGCATTGTGAGGAGCATGTCGATAAGAACGTTTCGCAGCATAGTATCAAAAGTCTCGTCACTTTCAGGGAGAGTATAACGCACGGCCTGTACGGCCATGCCACGAATTCCCAGGGATTCGTCCTTGAGCAAAGTCTAGGAAAGGCGTTAGCAGGCATGCCCCAAGCAATAATTTGCTAACATACCTGGAGGCGGGGAATAAAGACGTTGGGGTCAAGAGTCACGAGGCGTCCAACGCATTCAGCGCAAACCACCTTGTTATCCGCATTGTCTGAGGCCTTAAGAAGTTCGTCCCAGATAGCCGGTGCATAATTTCGCAGGTCAGTAGACTGCGCCGAAATCGACTGGAGAATTTCCTTGATGGATTGGATGAGAAGGTACTGCGTGTTTCCGCCCTGCTTCATTGTCTGCAAGATAACAGGCAGAAACTCGGGCACATTCCCAGATCCCGCTCTGCCGAGGGCGATGGCTGCAGAAAGGGACACCTTGTCGGGCTCGGGGTGGAATTGGTCCAAGAAGAGATCGGGCTTGAGAGTTGAGGCCGTTCCGAGTCTCTTTCCGGCTTCTCCCAGAACAGCCAAAGCAAGACTTACTCGAGCTTCGTCATTGCCCTTGGCGCTGGTATAGAGCTCCGACACGAAGCTATCCAGCTTGACACCCACTGACTCTCCTCCAGTCACGAGGAGGGTTCCAATCACCTTGCCGACAACCGGGGGGTCACCAGCCACACTAACATCCTTGAGCAACCCCTGCATGAGAGCTTGTCCGGCACCATTCTCGCCGATGCTACTGATCAAAGCTAGTAGCTGGTCGAGAACGATGCTTGCAAAATGCGACTTGAGTAGTTGGCAAAGGGAAGTGATCATCTCGTTTGTTACAACAAGCTCAGGGTGCTCGGGCACCACCTTGGCAAGAATAAGCAACGATGGTCCGAGAAGGTGAGTGTCACTGTTATTAATAACCGGCATGAGAGCGGAAACAATCCCCTCAATCGTAGGTGGTTCAAGCTGACCCTTGGTGGCAGGCGACAAAGCGAGGTGCTTCAGTGCAACAATGCTCGAACCGCGGAGAGCTCTATTCGCCTTCCTCAGCTGCGCTGCAAGCTCCAGCGAGACGTCCTGAATCCAAGGCTGCTCAAGCTGGCCAGGGGTCTTGGCATAGCGGGCGACGTTATCCACAGCACGCACAGCAGCCAGGCGGGTTGTCTCATTCTTCAACCGCTCTTGCAAGACATTCAATGCCGACTTGCGCTTGTCCTCGGACAGTAGAGAGGAACCTTCAGGGTTGGAAGTGCGCGAAATCAAAACTCCAAGAGCGTGGATGGCCCGTTGGCGAACCTCAGCATCAGCGTCCTGAGCGGAAGACCTATCCAGGATGACGGTGTAGAGCTTGTCCAGCTCCGCTTTGTACTTGGAGGCCGTGTTGCGCGATCGCGGCGGGGTGATGGTCTTGACTAGCTCTTCAACCGTAACAATTGCTTCGCTAGAGATCTTGTAGAACCGGTTATGGACTGCAGAGGCAACTCCGTCGACAATCTTGGTAAGATAAGGCTGCAGGATAGCGGATGAATGAGTCTTGGCAATATCGCTGATCATTCCTAGGGCAGTGATCCGGAGAGTGCTAGGTGTCGCAGAAGACGACCCAGCCTGAGAAGCCAAGGAAGCCGAAACTCCAGAACTGGTGGGCTGAATAGCCTCAATGATAGGGCCAATGACTTGATCAAAGTACTCAGCCAATCCTCCGTGCTGCACGGAGACGATGTCATCGAGGAGACTGATCACCGCCTGCTTCGTAGGAATAGTCTTGCCCTTGAGCTGCTTAGTGACGGCCTTGATAATGGCGGGTGTGAGACGGGCAAGGTCGGCGCGGGGGCCAGTCGCAGGAACCTTTTCGAGAACGGGGGAAACAAGACCGGACCCCGACATAAATTGCGAAACGCTGGCGCCGCCGCCGCTACTCTGCCGTCTTCGCTTCCTACTAATCGGAATTCGCGACTCGGATTCAGGTTCCAAATCATCAAGGGGCAGATCATCCATGGTCAGACCTTCTCCAGTCTTGCGAACCAGAAGAGAGACAGCCGAGATGACTTCCAGACGGACATTCTCTTCCCTCTCGTCAATCCGCTTAATGAGCAATGGTGCAGCCTTGTTGTACAGAACGCCATTCTCAAGAAGATCACCGCTTCCGCGTGTCGAGATGAGTGTATAGAGTGTTTTGGCGGCGCATCGTCGAACCTTCCAGCTGGCATCATCGTCATCGTTCTCAAAGCCATCGTCAGCATCGAACTCATCGTCCTCTTCCTCCTCATCTTCCTCTTCGTCTTCCATGTCCTCATCCTCGTCGTCCATGGAGTAGTTGGGGTCGTATTTGAGGAATAGAAGGCACGCATCTATTGTTTCGTCTGTGAAAGGGCGCATCTCTTGAGGGCAAGATGCTAGGAAAGCTTCGAGCGCTACCAGGGCAGCTTCACGAACGTCGTTGAAGTCCTGTCCAAGGTCATCTCCGTCGCTAAGTGCCTCCAGATGCGCGTCGAGCTCTTCTTCTCCAAGTGCTTGGAGGATAAATGGCGTAGCTTTGGGAAGGTGGGGTCCGAAACGTGTTGGGATAGATCTTGCCATGCTACCAAGAATTGAGATGTACAGTCGCCTTGTAACCGGGCTAATGCCCTCTTCCGACAGGCCACCAGTGATTCTGTCAACCACATCGTTGAGGTGCTTTTCGGAGAGGTAGACGGCGAGCATCGAAATAGCAACGACAGCCCGCTTCTTGACTACCGACGATCCCTTTTCGCTTTCGAGGAGCTGAATGACCATCCCTTGCATGGCCTCGACCTCAACCTGGACAAGCATAGGCCCAAAACACCGGACGACCTCGATCAGCACATCGACAGCCTCAGCGTTCAGATCGCCCTCGTTTTGTAGGAGACCCTCTGGTACGGCTGGGAGAGGAACATTGGCATTTTTAGGGGCTCGTGTGTTGGGTCCAGGACCGATGAGGCGGGGAATGAGCACCCGGCTGACCGCATTGTAGGCTTCTTGAACCTCCGACGTCGGTGGGAGTCCGGGTACTGGCCGAGGAAGAGCGATAATAACAGTCCGAAGGGCCAACGACGGGACAGCATTGTCCACCGAGTTCTTAAGCTTGATGTTCGATAACTTCTCGATCATGGGAGCGATGATCGGAGTGGGAACTTTGCTGACGAGAGGACCCAAGCTGTTCGACATTGTCAGTAGCTCGCATTTGGCCAGAAATGTCTCCAAAGCCTACCATTTTATTGCCAGGTTCTGAACCTCTCCATTCTGGTCGTCGAGCGTCTTGATGATACTATCAACAGTGCGAGCGGCGATGTTGTAGTCGTGATGGAGGAAATCATGCTTAGCGACGGCTAGAAGCTGCTGCAAATCGTTCAATGCCATGAATCGGAAATCGGGGTCGTTGTCGCTGAGCTTCTGGACGTGGCCCATCACCGCCTGCGGCGTGGCACTGATGGTGTTGGCGGCCATGCCGGGCAAGCTTCACGATGGCGTGAGACAGCTGCGCGGGGTCTAGATCATACGCGGGGAAGGAGATTGTGGTGTCTGCGGCGGTAATCTGGTGCAGAATACAAATGCGAGAGTCTTTGATACGGATGAGAGGAAGAGCTCGTCTCAACACGAATGGTTGGTGGTTGATTGTGCAGTTGAAGTTGGAGGGGTCGAGCTCACTCTCATCAGGCAGCGGAAGAAGGCCGGAGCTCTCTGGTGCAGGTGCTGCCCCGCCTATGACATGCCAGCGGGCAGCTGCCTCCCGCATCACGGTGGGGCGCTAGGTTGCCGCGCCTGCCCGCCTGCCTACCAGGTGGAACTTTATTTATCCGGTGGTCCGAATGGCCTCACTTGATCAACGAGTTGTCGATCTTATCTACAGAAGACCTTGTTGGGTAGCTTTGCTGATAATCTGCCTGCAGTAGCTTTGTTGAAATAGTTGGACTTCTAGTGATCATGAGTGTCTCGCTATTCTTGCTTAAAGGCTAAATGCATCAATTGATTCACTCCGGTCAATGATGGAGGCGGACCTTCCGACAAACATCAGTCAGCAGTCGCAGAAGCAGCATGCCGTTATTGTTTCATGCACTCTGCCGTTAAAAACTGAAACTCCTTTGGAGGTCACAGCCGCCCTGCGTCAGTGTGGCTTTGTCGATATGAGTCTATCAATCAGTGTTTGCCTACTGGAGGATGCTCTCTGAACCACCAAGTTCAATGGATTACCAAGTCTTCTACAGGTATCTTTCATTGTCGTAGGCGATTCGGTGTTTGAGAAACTCGCACTTCATCATCGTCAATTTGCTCTCTGAGAGTCATGTTGTAACCGGTTGATCTTCATCACCCAAGCAAGAGAAGCGTGCCAGCACGAGATTGTTGTCAAAGCAAATACAACATCTAGTCATTGATCACAATGTGGCGATGGTATCATCAACAACTCAACTACTCTTGTGATCATTTTTCTCTCTATAAGAAGCTCCCGTTGACCATCTTCGTCTTGGCCCAATTTTCCCCCTTTTGCTCAAACAAGTGTCTTTGCATCGCTTTTGCTCGTATTCATGAGATACATGATACTCCTTCAATAACCGATCTTTGCCTTTATCCAAACTAAGCACAATGTTCTTCTTCTCTACACTTGCTTTTCTCCTCTCGCTTGTCTCCGCAAACTTCTTATCCCGCGGAGGGCCCATCGGAGATCCTTCGTACGACTCGACCACCTATCACTGGGAATGCGGCGAGGTAAGCTGAACAAAAACATTCCCTTTCCTTTGCTAACTTTCCATCATCAAGACGGTAGCGCTCAACATTTCCGACTGTGAACCGGTCTTTGCCCAGATCCGCAATATCAGCGCGGCAAACGAGGGCCGCTACAACTTCACCCATTGGCCTTCCAGGTATTGGTCTGCTGGATCCTGCAAGGTCACTATCGACATTGATACCTTGCCCCAGAGAGGTTTACTCCTCTACACAGAGGAGATGATTTCTATTGGACGATGGGGGGTTGCCTCCTTCTGCCACCAGGCGTCCCAGCGCGCCATGGTCAGGCCGCAGAACAACACTTGGCGGCTGTACTTGACTGAACCGTCGTGGAACCCCCTTCAGGCTTTCACTGCCTATAATAAGGATGAGATTTAGTCTAGTAGCATCCTCTCAATTCCAAAACTATGACAATGGTTAGGCTAGGAGCATGCCGGTGGCGGTTAACAGTCTGTGGTGGAGTATTTCAAGGTATCACATAGCTCAGGGTATCACCTCACTGCCGACACCCATCAAAAGCCTGTGATTGAGAGCAGGATAGATGCAGTGGCTCAAGCCTTCCTTTGTCTTGGAAATTACCCACAGTCGTTGTTTCCTTTCTTTCCAATAGAGGCCCATATACCCGTCGCGTGCCTGCGTGTGCCAACAGCCGTCGGCACTGGCCAACTCTTCCCGTTGCATGATACCAAACAAAACAACGCCGACGGCATTTCTGTCTGCCTATTTTTCCTCCGCTCATCCATCTTGCATCCTTCATATCTCTACAGACTCTACACTTCCACTCGTACCCACGATGAAGAGTTCCAGCGCTCTGGAGGCGCTGCCACTCGATACTCTCTCCTACGCCCTCTCGTTCTTGTCGGATAAAGCATCTCTCAGAGCAGCATTGATTTCTTGCCCTGCCTTTTACAATGCCTTCAAGCACCGCAAAGCTTACATCGCCTCCTCGGTCCTGTTCCAGTCCATGGACGAGGGCCTCTATCAAGAAGCCGTCGTCGCCTTCAACCTGAAACAGGAAACCTGGAAGGGCGCAAAAGCCTGCGTTGAAGCCATCAACCGCGTCTTCGGAAAGGGACGAACTATTGCGGCACAGCACTTGACCTTCTCCAAGGTCCAGTCCATGTGGCGCCTCCACAAGAGCATCGAGTACTTGACCAAGGAGATCATTCCTTCTATCAAGACAGAGCATCATGTCAAACACTTTATTGCCTTTCAGCCTACAGCCGCTGGCATATCTCGCGTCCAACGAGCCTTTTACCGCCTCGACATGTACCTAACAATCATGGCTACCACCGAAGATTCATGGCTGGATGATAATGGTGGTGAGAACCGCAGCCTCACCGATGACGAGGAGGAAGAAGCGCATTGGGCGCATTGTCTGGCTGGTCTGGAGAAGCACCGCGTCAAAAAGGCTTTCTGTTCCAACTTCTCAATCGTCGAGATTGAGCAGTTGATGTGTATCCGCGATATGTTGATGGTACACGTGGCGCCAGGTTCGTTGTCCCGTAACAGATGTTTTAAACCCCCATGTTCACACATTGATAGTTTACAACGACTTTGTTGAGCACGACATTGCCATGGGCATCTATATGCCGTCTTACATCCGCGACACGGTCGGCCCAGCAGCCCGAGCTCTCATCTCGCCAGGCCTCAACTTCATCTTCGACTTCATGACCGCCCCAACACCCGTCAAACTTTCGAGGGTGGCCAAGGAAGGCCTTCACCTGAGTCCGAGGACTACGTCGGTGTTTCAACTTAGCCCCCTTGAGATCGATGAGCAGCTTACCGTCGATGCCCATCAGGTCAGCGATAAAGATTTCAAGCAAGGATTCGCGCACTACCACGACCAGGTCCGTCGCAAGGCCTTCTACGACGACAGTGATGCTGGTCTTGAATGGGCTTTCGGAACGTTTGGCCCAGCCCACAAGGTAGCTCGTCTAGGGGGTTTCGTCTTCTGGAATTTCGACAAGCTCAGTCCTGCCTTTGCGGACTTTAGAGAAGATCTGGGGTTGTTCTTCTACACCCGTGTTGTTTTCGACGACCGGGATCCTTTCAGGAAGTGGACTGATGAGGCAGAGGAACTCCTTCATTGCTCATTTGACGCTCGCATGTCGCTACAGCAGCAAGGGAAAAGTGGCTATTTCGATTTTGAGACGTTTGAGCTCACACATGAGGGATCAACTTCGTGGGACGATGATGACGACGACGGAGAGGATGAGGATGAGGATGAGGATGAGGATGAGGATGAGGATGAGGACGAGGACGAGGACGAAGACGAAGACGAATCGACCGATGACTCTGTTGCTTATAGTGAAGAGGAGTGATATCGAGACGGACGCACGGCGATGCGCATGATCTTGCAAAATAGCGGGTAGCACAATAGCGAGTTCAGCCAAAATGAGTGAAAATGTTGTACCATACCAATGCTTTAGGCTTCTCGTATCCTCTGGGTCTTAGGTAACGTACCCAAGTATATTACCTAGTGTTTATAGTCAACTAAGGTCAGTCTGACCTAAGAAGAAAGAAACATAACCCTAAGAAAGTAGGATATTCCTACAACTATGGTATCCTCTTATAAGGAGAATGCCCTAAAACGAGGATTATTATGATGCCATCGTGATCACAGCAATCTGCCAGGAAGCATAGAGGGTTGATTTCTTTATTCTCCCCGCTGTATCTACCATCCCATCATATCATCTTCGTCTAACATATCCATATTATCAGAACCGTAATAATAAACCGCGTCCGAGTCATCGTCCATCAACTGCAGCACATCCTCCAACATCATTTCCTCATTTATGCGAGTCTCGAGCATATCATCGTCCGAGCTGTCATCCTCCCACTCATCCTCCCCCTCGAGAACCCAAACGGCCTTGTCCTCGCCCTCGAGGTCATGCCTGCGGAATCTGTAGTTGTCCCAGTCGATGGCCGAGAGGTTCGGCGCGACCGCCCGCTTCATGTTCCAGAATGTGTTGATCTGCCCCACTAACTGGTCCCTGGAGCGGGTTTTGCTTGGTGCGCTCGGTATCATCTCCCGCACCCGGATGTGCTTGAGGCGCGGGTGGACGACGCCCGTGTCGAGGGCTTGCGATGGGAGGGGATGGCCGGTGAGGACGAGCGTCTCTGGGGCGCCGACGGCGTGTAAGAAGGCTCTCAGGGTGCGCGAGCCTTCAATGGCCCGTCTCTGGGAGTAAGAGAATGAGACGTTCAGGTAATCCAGGTTAGGGAACGCCTTGAACTTGGCCTTGTCTTTGTCGGGATTGTCTGGGTCCAGAAGCAGCTCGCCTGGGGAGACGTAGTCGCTGGTGAAGGCGCCCACGCCATACCGCCGGGTTTCGGCGCCTCTGATGCAGCTGACGTACAGCTTCTTGACAGGGCGGTTCTCCTTGAAGGCATTTGATACAAGTAGCTCGATGAACTCCTTGTCCAGGTCCATGGCATGGAGGTGCAGCGTGTGGAGGTTCTCCCACAGGTGCGTCTTGTAGGTAAAGAACTGGGGCTGGTTGTCACTGCTGACATAGTCAACCGTTTCCCTCTCCACGTTGAGCTCCCGCAGCTGAGGCATGAGCGGAATGCCCGACAGAGTTGCCGAGAAGATGGCCTTGAGCACATAGGCCTTTGGGTTAGTGTTGGCGTCTATCCAGTTAAAGGTCTGGATATTCGGCAGCATGAAGAGGGTGGAGGCAAACATGATCTCGATGATGCCGTCGTGGGAGAAGTCGGCGTTGAACATGAAGATCTTCTTCCTCCTCTCGAACATCGAGGCCAGCCAGGCCAGGGGCAAGAGACCGCAGTCAATGCTCAGCATGGACATAAAGGCCGTCTTGTCAGGGGAGCATCGCTTCACCCAGGCCTCCCGGCACTTGGGCAGCCATCCCTTCCTCCAGCTGGAGCCGCCAAGGCGCGCATAACAGGCCAAGTACTGAACGTGCTGGCGGAGAGAGGGTTGTTGAGCAAAGGTGATGAAGTAGTTTGTGACATCCAGGCCATCGGCCAGGGTAATGTGGCGGTAGAGCAGAGGCGTTAACAGGTCCTTGGTCGCACGCGAGAGGTAGGTGAGGCGGCGCAGCAGAGTATCGCAGGTCCTGTACCAGGGTGTCTTCTTGTGATAGAAGGCCAGCTCCTCAACCTTTTCCTCGGCGAGCTGGACGGCGATGTGGTGAATAATATCAAGCGACAGTGTTGGTCCGGTGGACGTCGCCATCTTGATTCTTGAGCGTGAATGAGGGGAGCTTTGACTGCGGGGCAGTGGCCGACGTTGAGGTGAGGACGGGAAGAGAGCTGTCTGCGATCACGGCGCGCGCAAAACCCTATTAATCATCAGGGGTACAGCAGCCTTAGGGTGCACCTTAGGGGCTTTGCTTTCAAGGCTACGCGTCTGGCAGACAACTCCGTTTTCAGTTGCAATTTTGGATTGCAGCGGGCTGAGCCAGCAGAAAAAGAAATACAACCCGCCACTGTTTTAGAGTGCTCCGGCAGTGGGTCAGCTTGGGCACAAAGAGGGAGATCGTCACTTGTGTGCCTACTAACCAATGAAGTCGTGGGCAGCAAGCTAGACATAGGGTTCTTGTACTCCCTCGACAATAAAGAAAGATCTGAGGCAAGCAAAACAGCAACATGTTGGTAAACGAAGCGCAGACCCGGCATCATGAAAGCACGCTAGCTAGCCCTGCGTTTGCGATAAGCTGCAAAACCTTGCTTCTACAAGGAGAAAAAGAAAAGAAAGGTCAGAGAGCCACCACAAGCGAGATCAAGTGATGCAATACCCAACGCATGGCAAGCAAGCTGCCCACAGGATACCTTCAGGTCAATGAATGAGTAGCTTGATTATCACACAAAACTTCACGTCCATTTTCGAAGCTAGCCAATACGGAGGAAACACTCGAAAGTGTAGGGGTTGAGTCATCCAAGCTTCCCACAGAAATGATGCACCAACCATCCTCTCCTCAAGCAGAGCGAGGTCAGTCCGTGGCCAATTAAGGCCTATAGAGCTCCTACCAACTCGAGAGTCAAGATACAGTTTAAGAATCAGGATATATCGATACCTAGTTATCAAGGAGCAGAGCCATGTCCAGAAGGCCTTGCCCCCCATGCTCCTGAAGCATCAGCTCGACTGCCGTAGCTCCCGCACAGCGGCCCCACACCCCGCCTCCCGCATCTCTACTCCACCACGATCCCGCCAAACATCAACATCAACAACCCAACACGACACAACCTCAGCATCTCCTCAAAATGGCACGTCTCCCACTCCAAACCTCCCGCACAGCAAATAACACCTGCCAGAACAAAGACTCGTCCTTCACCTTTGTGCACATGCACCGCCCCCGCGACGCCGACCTCTTTGAAGACTTTTGCAAGGACAAGCTCCCCGAGGACGAGATCTACGTTCCCCCCGTCCACCAGCCCATCAACCCAGAGGATGAGGACGATGTTGTGCCCGATCAGCATGCTGCCTTTGGAATTCAGCGGGCTACGCAGAGGTCGAAGGAGCCTGCGTGGAAGGATCTCGGTTTGGCTGAGTTGATGAACAAGGGACCTGGTATTGGCAGCGATGCGAAGCCCAAGGCTGGAGGTCATAAACTGCCCAGGTAGAGCAAGTTGTACTCTCGGGCATACGATTATCGTTACAAGCAACGGCGTTGGGGTATTTCATGGCAACGGCAAACCCGTATTTATAGATCAATGACACCGCATCATGACAAGAGACCATATTGTAAAGACAAAATATCTGTCCCATCTCCCCATCCCAAACTCCAAAACTCCCAACATCGCCATGCAAACCATCTAGTTCTTGCCCAGGAACCCCTCCCTCTCCAGCACCTCCGCCCGAAACTTGACCAGAAAGACCGTCTTGCCGGGCCACATGTCCCCCTCTGCAACCGTATGCGCCGTCACCCTCGCCGGGAAATCCGCCCCGTCGCACACGCCCTCGACGACGCCCGCCACAAACGCCGCGCAGTTTAGCTGGCTCATCTCCTTGGGCACGCTGATGTACTGGTTCACCAGCGGCTCGTTGTCGATGATCATGTACTCGTCCGGCGTCTCGGGGTTGGCGCTCTTCTCCAGCCGGTCCGCTTGCCGGTTGAACAGGTGCTGCCACACGTTTTGCTTTATAAAGTGGAGGAGGGCGATGATGCTCAGGGGGCGGAGCTGTGCTCGAGGTGCTTCGCGGAACAGGAGGAGATCGAGGAGCTTGAGGCCGATCGAGTGGCCCTGCAGGTTAAGCCTGAGATACAAATGTTAGCTCTCCATCTCTAATGGCGTATTCTTGTCCTGCCCGTACCGCTGTTCTAGCTCCTGGATGCCCTTGACGCGCCGCTGCGCATACGTCACCATCTCGCCAAACAGGTACGCAAAGCTCGCCTGGCTCAGCTCAGCCGTCTTGGAACGGTTCAGCGGTCGGTGGTAGATGGTCTTTCCGTTGCTAGGGTACCGCAGGCCCGGCTCCTTGCTGCTGCTGCCGCCGGTCGGCGCGCCCGAGGGGGGTTGGAGGTTGCTCATGATGGGCTGCGTCGCTGGTGTCGACTGAGCATTCTGCAGCTGCTCGAGTAGCTAGAGGTGCCCGTATTGCGCTTTTCTCGGTGCGCAAGATGTCGAGAGTTGCGGTATAGTCTATGTCGCCCGTTGAGTGTCGCACGTGTAAACGTGGGCTTGGAGGACTTGGGGGTCTGAACGGTGAGATAATTGGTGTGGGGTCGGAGCTGCCTCACCGAACTCCACCGAGAGCTTCACCTTACAGTATGTCCCATCCAAAGGACACAACCAACAGGAATTCACAATCACAACAGCAGAGATATTTTCGTAATTGTTAGAATAAAACCAATAAAATTCACAAAATACATCTAAAATCACTATCTCGATCAATTTCTCTCCTCCATTCTGTCTACCCACTTCACCATTTTTAAAAACATTTATGCAAACACCTCACCTAACTCTCCCCTCTTGTCAAAATGGATGCTAGTACACCTGTAAAAAGAAATATCACCACGTACCCATAATCTGACCTCACTGAACAGTAACGACCTTGGACTTGAGCTCCTTCTGCTTCAGAGCCGCTTCAATCCACCCAGCAGCATCAGCAACTGCCTTACGCGGGCTCTTCTTTCTCTTGAGCAGGAACCCCTGAATCTCAGCCGGCGAGAACATGTCCTCCGGTATCAAGCGTCCAAACTCCTCCGAGACTCCCCTGAGCTCTTCATTCGAGAGATCCCTCTCCGCAAACTTGCCGCTGTCTGCCATCCCGTAGATAGTACCGTTAGTTGCGGCAGGCTTGGGCGATGGATGCGTCTTGGCCATGGGCACAGGCTTAGTTCGCGCAACTTCGTACATGCGGTAGAAGAGCTCGGTGGCCTGGATGCTCGTTGCATTCTTGAATCCTACCTGAACGTCGACACGACCAGGGCGGATGAGAGCCTCGTCAAGGGACTCGGGCTTGTTGGTCGTCATGATAAGGACCCGGCCCTCGTGCGAAGCGACGCCGTCAATGGCGTTGAGAAGGCCAGAAAGTGAGATGCTTTCCAGAGTCAAGATATTATTAGTGGTCTTGCTGGAGTCGCTGTCTTTGCCCTTTCTGCCCTTCTTTCTGCCTCGTCGACGCTTCTTGCGCTCTTCCTCGGAGCTTGAGTAGTCAGTGTCGGGAGTGTCGTCCTTCTTCTTCTTGGACTTCTTCTCCTTCTTCTCCGATGAATCCTTCTTCTCTTCAGAGTCTTCATCATCGTCTTTCTCAGAGTCTTCATCAGAAGGTCGGCGCAGACCGGCCGTGTCGATATCTTCGAGGAGGACGATGCAGCGGCGTGGAAGTCTCGTAAACAGAACAGCCAGGTCCTCCTCGCTTACAGTTGGATCCTGTAGACTAATAACATAGATGTCGATACCGAAGACACCGGCCAGCGCAAAGGAGAAGCTTGTCTTTCCCGTGCCTGGTGGTCCGTGGAAGAGATATCCTCTACGAAGGGGGATGCCGCGCGAAGCGTACCACTTAGGAGTCGCCGGGTGCAGGTATTCGTTAATATCTCGGAGAACATCACGCTTCTCCTCTTTCTCAAGAACGACGGTGCGCATTGGCCTAATGGGTCGCCGAGCGACTTGCTGCCACATGGTATACGAGTCACGGCGGCTCTCCTTGTTTCTTGGACGGTAAATTGTTGTCTTCTGGCGAGTGTCGAGGAAGTAGGACGTCTTGGCGTCTGCGAGAAGCGATTTGATGGGATCTAGGTTCATGGTTAGGAAGCCCTGCGAATGAAAGACTCATAAGAGACATACTAATTGATCGACCGAAACAAGAGATCCTGAGTTCCTCAACATCCCTCGTACCGCCCCAGCCACTGGTATCTCTCAAGGACTCTCTGTTCCGGTTGACTTTAAAGTAGGTTCTATCATGCCAGAACCCCGTGGTGCCCATGGCTGGAACATAACGAGGAGCCTATCATTTGTTAATAATACCTTCCAGATAGAACCACTTAAGCATGCACTCACACATCGGGCTGCTTGGCTAGCAAAGTTCAGGTACTTGGGAGAGTCCTCCTCATCCTCTACACTTGTAGTTGTCAAAGAACTTGCCGAATCCTCCTCTTCGTCCCAGGCACTCTTGAAGACGGTCTGGGCAGTGAGATGTCGATTATCGACAATCTCCTTGTGCTCCGAGAGGAAGTGCATGAGGCTCGAGTACATCATATCGTTCTCGGTAACGTGTATGACACATCGCAGGTAGCGGCTGATAAAGTTGTCCACCATGGCGTAAACCTGGTCGAACAACTTGGACAGTCCCCAGAGACAGCCGAGGAAGGTCAAGAGAAGAGAAGGATCCAGGCCGAGCTGGTCGCCGACAAGGCGATACACAAATAGGAATAGCTGCAGAAGAGGCGATGCCTGGCCAGCAGAGGCGAGGAATGTGTCCATGATTCCAGACGGAAAAGAGGACGCCGACGAGTTGAAGGAGGGCGCGGTAGAGTTCATGCCCTGGAGAAAAGGGGGCAACCCCATCTTGCTCATTTTTGATAGCGATTCCATCGCGACGATGTGATTTCTGCCGAAGCTGTCTATCCCCAGAGTTCTGAAAAGCCCGACTCTCGGTCGTCAACTCAGAAAAGAGTCTCCCAAGTGGATGCAAAGTGCGCTGTCAAAGTCACACAACCTTCGCAACCCACCCCTTTTATACCATATGACCAAGTCGATAGGCTAAACACGTTCGGGGACGACGTGCAGGAATTATCACCCTCCTCACTTTGCGAACCAGGAAGCAAAGGCTGCGGGCAGGGGTCGTTTTATCTCGTTATCCCTCGGAAGGCTGGTTAGGCTGCAGTGTAGAGTGGGCGTGCAAGATTATGGCCCCCAAATGCGATGCAAGCGTAGAATGAGGCCAGATCTGGATGCATGCAGGTCGCCCCGGATATTTGTAAGAAAGAGTGAGAGATGTAGAGAGAGAAGAGTGGTCAGAATAGAGCATGCATGATGGGAGAAGTCCTAGTAGACTTATAAGCCTAAACAAGCCGCTGTTTATGTCAATCCGTCTAGTTCACGCATCGCCCGGCACACACAAGCCATTGGGTTGTATCTTCCGACAGACATCTCGGCATGTTACACAAACGCAGGGTACTGACTCCTGCCCACGAAAACAAAGCTGTGCTCCAGGCAAGCTTGCATACGTGTGCCTGCTGTGTGCGTGTGTGTGAACGACAAAAACCAAGCGCGTGGCAATGTGAGCAACCCAGTCTAGACTGTTTTGCTGTCAACTCCTCCCACTTTTGCTGCTTGCTGCGGTTGCCATCGACCAATGGCGTGTTTGGTGCAAGAGGGAGGAGGCTCTGTGAGTCAATGGGGCCTTGAAAAAGGAGCTAGGGATCGGCAAGACGCGGGTAGCAGACAAGCAGATGCATCCAAAAGCGTGAATGACGTCCAGACTTTTTGCCCTGTCGTGGTTCGTTCAGCTTGCGTGTGCTGTTCATAGCCAAGGCGCTGCGCTTGCGTGTGCGTGTGTAGGTGGGATAGTCGCCATGGGTGGGAGGTAACTAGACGCTGACAGGCGTACAACTAACTGCCTTGCCACCAGGGTACCAAACCCGTGAGTCCCGAGCCAGGTTCTGGATTTGAAAGGCCTTGGCTGTCTAGATTTGGCATCCCGATCGTCCATGTTTCCCCATTATTCCCCAGTTCCGTACGGAGTAGGCTGCGAAAGTGCAAACACTGTCGGTGCCGCTGTGTGGGGAAACACCCTAGTGCATCGTGAACCTCAAATAAGGAAATGCATATCGATCCTCTTGGCCGTAAACGAACACGAAGCTGGATCAGATGACGACCTGCAGGTTCAGCCTTACGCAGGTTTCGGTCTAAAGGTCCAGAAGAATTGGAAAAAAGACATGTCAGACGCAGATCAGGCTGGCTGCCTGGGCTAGGTCCATATTTTGCTGCAACCGATGGTGGGCTGCAAGATCTCTTGGGTGCGCCCTGGCTACCTGGCTCGGTGTGTCAAATTAATCGAGCCATGTCTGGTTTAGGAACTCGATTCTAAACCCACTTTGTATGCGGCTCTGCCATTTCAACTCCAATTCGAACTGGCTCTGTCGTATCTTTCGTTTCATGTTAGCTGCCTAGGGTAGTGCTGACTTGCTGGGCCCGTATCGAATGTTTGCGAAGAATTCTCTTGCAACGAAATAGTGCCTGACAGAAAGCCTTGGCAGATTGCTTAGATGGTGCTGGAGATGATGAGAAGGGTGAGTTTGGGGGAAGAGACAAGTGTCGTTGACAATCGCCGTGATTGTCGGCAGGAAGGAGCTTGTGGTCCCCACGTCGTGCTCCTTCCCAACTCCCGTCGCTTCCATCTCAGAGGGTACGCCAATCAGAAACACCATCACCAATTGACCAAAACTCCGTGAACTCGACTTCCTTCGTTACTTGGCGTGCATGACGATCCAAATCTTTAAACGACGAGTACCTACCTACCCATTAACTTACGCACCGGCACCCCATAGGCTATGCAAGCATCTTGCTCCGTGGTTCTGCAGGAACCGCTTGGCTTGACGATCACCCACACCGCCGGAGAAGCGAGGTGACGTTGGTGAAAAGCTACTATAAACGATAACGAGGCGCGGGTCAAGTAACTATGCTAGGAGAAGAAATGGGGCCTGTTGCAAAGGAGCCCGTGCAGGGAGGGATAGACTACTACATAGTAGCGACAGGGTTGCAACCCGAGAGCAACTCATAGCCAACCAGTGAAACGGACGACTTGATGATTTTCAACGAGGTGAGTATGGATGGCTTCATATCCTAGTAAACTTGCCGGAATGAATGTCTATCATGACGAGAGTAACCGTGAATTCCATCGCTTCCATCCACGTCTATCTATGCCGCAACAGGTTGCTCCTCCAACTTGGTCTCAGCAAGCTTCTCCTCAACCTCCTTGACCCCATTATCAACCGCAGGAGCATCACCAAACTTGATACCCTTGACACTCACATCCGTCCCACCCGCGAGGTAGTCCTCCGACTCGCCAATCTCCTTGCCTGCCGCCTCCCACCGGCGCAGCTTCTCCTCGCGCTTCTGCCGGCACAGCTCGTTGAGCGCGGGCCAGTACGTCTCGTGGTCGTATTCAAAGTCCATGTCGCCGCCCCAGTCCAGGCTCCAGAGCTGCTCCGGCGGCACGTACTGCTTCATGTCCTCGTTGAACTTGAGCTTCTCCCGCGTCACGGGGTCGATGAAGGGGGTGATGAGCTTGAAGAAGCCCCAGACGATCCAGGGGACTGGGAGACAGTTAGTATTAGAGTCTCAGAGTTTCAGAGGGAGTGCAATGCTTACCGTTGATGATGAGCGCCTTGCCCAGTCGCTCAGGGTAGTGGTTCTGCAGAATGTGCAACACCTCGCGGGCCGTCGACACAGGCACGCTCGTGTTCTTGCGCTCCTTGCTGGGCTTAAAGTTGATCATGAGGCTCAGCATCTCGACGCCGGCGGGCATCAGGTCCGTCACGCGCTCGACCATGTAGAACAGGTGGTGCAGCTGGCGCGGGCTCGCATCCGTGTTCTGACGCGCCGGGTTGAGGTACTGGCACGGGCGGCCCTGGCGGTCAAAGCCGACAATCATCTGCTTGCCCGTCTCCTGCTCAGGCGAGATGTACTCGGGCGTGAACTCCTCGAGCCCGTACTCGCGGCGCCACGCGAGCGTCGCACGCAGCCGCTTGGCAGAGTCGTCGACCGACCACTTTGTCGCACGCAGGTACCGCAGCAGGCACTCGCGCGTCAGCCACGCTCGCTCGCGGTCCGTGATGGGGCCCGACTTGTCCTCCTTGTCGGCCTGCTTCTCGCACTGGATCTCGGTGATGCCCTTGGCCTGCTCCAGCAGCGACTCGTACTTTGTCTTTTGCTCCTCCGTCAACTCCGGCCTCGGCGCCGGCTTGCTCTCGGGGCCGGGGGCCGCAATGGGCGTCTTCCGCGGGCCCGATGTGTTTTCAGTTGAGCTGGCCATTTTTACCGTCTTGAACTTTTGAGTCGAGAGTCAAGACTCTTTGAGAATTAGCAAGAAAAGGCGCTGGATGATATATAAAGCCAAGGTCCAACGGCGCCAGCTCTCACCGCTCACTCTGAGTGGCTAATGAGCACTTGTTGAGGCTGATGAGTGTGAGATTGTCAGGCCAGGTGCGTAAAGAGACGCCCGCCTTTGTTTGCTTGCCACTCAATTATCTCTTGTGACGAGAGTTGCAAGTTGTCCTCTAGCCCAATTCCTCGAGAAAAAGCGAAAAAGGAAAGACCGTCAGCAAAGCTCTGAACAATTCCAATCTCAGGAGCAATCGAGTCGTCCATTTATTTAGGCCATGGCTGGGGCTTAGCAACGGACTCAACAACGAGCCGCAACCCGTCTCACCCAATGAGATCTCGTCCCCGCGATGAGATAACCGCCGGCCCGGGCTCCGAGAGATGTCATTTTCAGGGGCTTTTCCAGGGCCCTTCAGGGGAGTGCGCCGCCCAGAATCACTTCGTGCAGGGTACCCGCTCCGGCTCTCTGCATTCCGACTGGCACCATTTCCTGGTCTTTCACGATTTGTTTAGACACCAATTGGCCCTGTTGGTTACGCAACTTGGTCATGTCGTTATCGTCATGCATTTCTTGGACCCGGAATCACCTTTACGGGCGTTCTTGAGGCTACCCGAGGCGCAACGATGTACAACTTCAAGCGGTGTATTTACCCTGCACTGGCTGTTTTCAAGATATTCAATTGTAGTCATTCAGGTCTCCCAGGTGACTCTCAACATTTAACGTCCTAACTTTGAGCAGGACTACGGCGGAAATGTCTTGAACTGCCGATCCACGAGTATCGATACTCCTCGCCTGGATTCACTCAAGTCACACCAACACTTGACCATGCTCTCAAACCACTGATAACCTCCACTCCACGATACCCTCAAGCGCAAAACACCTACCACAACTCATCACCCAACGTGGCGTTAAACTCCGCCTTGACTTTATTTTCCTTTCCCGCCCAATATGTTCCTACCTATTCACATACCCCCCTCCTTCTTGGGTGACCAAACCTCTATCGTAAATGTCCACAATCCTCTCATCTGAATGTCTAAGGTTATCAACAAAGAAAATGAAGAGAATAGAAAGAAGAAAACACGAGTCTATGACCTGCACCTCGCGCCCCTGATCTTGGTACTAACATCGTATCCCTTCAACAGTATGTCCTTACCACTCTTGGGAACCTCTTCTTGACGCCGGTAAAAAGATCAATCAATCCAGGGTATTCGGTCACACACTCATCATACCTCCCTTGGATAGTCAGTCAATGCTGATGCTGACATCTTCGGTTCGTAATTTTAATTTCGGCTAGGGCTGCGGTTTTCTCGCCTCGATGACTTTTCCTTAACGAGTCTCTTGCTGGTCTCTGGGTCGAAGCCACATGTGTCTGTCAAGTAGAGAAGCCTATTATTGTTAGTTCTGAGGCCAGGTTACATCATTCTCTTTCAACTTACTTGTCTTGAGAAGTCTCCTTCTGCCGCAGATCCTCAAACCCTTGCTGACTCTCCAGCCATGCCACGGACCGACCCCTTGCATTTACCTTCTTCACCCAGAGGTTGAAGGTTCCAGTCACAGGCCGATGGTCGCTAACTCGCACTTCATGCCGTCGGTAGTCAAGTTGCTCAACTCGTCCTCGGCCTCTATATAGCAGCCGATCGCACCACGCAGGGCTTCGTCTCTTTTCACTTGTATCGTAATTGTCAGTTCCGACATCGTACTTGTACGTCGGAGCAAATGTGATGGGTAGCTCGTCAAATGCTCGAAGCTTGAACGCCGGGTTGCGGCGACGGGCCACCAAGAGCTGATCGCGTTCGAGAAGCTTGCCTAGGTTGTTCTGCTTGACTGCCGTCACAACTGTGTCGCGCGACATGGTATCGATCCGGTAGTTGAGATCGCCATTCAGAACGCATAGTTCGTGATCCATGATAAGGCCACCATCGCCTCCACCAACGTAGCTATCAATCCGGGCCGCCGAATCTCGTTCCGTCGGAAATAGCTGTGCTTCAAGAATAGCAGCAATGTCGTTGTGTCGCGCGTTCGCTTGGGACTGTCCAGCTGCTAAATGACAGTTGACGAAGCAAATCGAAGTGTCGTCAACTCGGAACCGTACAGCCACGCAGCCTTTGTTGCCGTGTAGACCTCCCATACCTCGCTTCACCTCGGCGCCATGAAGACCTCGAATCCTGTCTCGAATGCTGGATTTGACGAAGATGCAAGTGAATAATCCGACCATGGGGGCTGTGTGAAGAAGATGATATAGATCGTCTGCAGGCATGTAGTCATCTAGAGTCTTGAGCAAGAAATCCCTCCAGTCTCGATACTGGTGGCTCATCCGTTCCTGATCCGTCCCGGCCTCCTTTTTCTTGGGCTTCAGGAACCGCTTCGCCGTGAGCTTCTTGTCTTCCAAATCTACCAGTTCCTGGAAACCAAATACGATGATTTCCGGCGAACCACTCGATTGAACAAGGTCTTGGAAGAATGTCGCATCACCGTCGGAATAACGCAGGCTGGATGGTGTTGAAGCTCCAGCATTCCAAGTCAAGAATAGCGCTCTCATCTCTTCAAAGTCACAATACTGGGTGTCCTTGGATTTCATCGAATCCTCAAGGAAATCATCCTCGAGCAGTCCGTCCCACGCCCTGATCTTGTTGTCGGCGCCCAATGATACAATTTGTTGTCGATCTAGGAAGTATGAGGCACTTGGATCAGCGATCATCTTCACGATGGGATTGTCGTGTCCCTGCCATTCCTTCAACACGACCCAAGGTGCCTCCTCAACATCGTATACACAGATCTTGCCAGTGTTGTAGGCTGCCCATATGTATTGGCCTGAATTTGCGAGGGCGTTGATCTTCCAGGTGCTGACGTTCAACATTCCGACGCATGTGTAATCAGTAGTCGAATATATCGTCACCTTGCCGTCGACGTGGCCAAAGAATACCTTGCCTGGATGTGACTTGACAAGAGTTCCAGAAGTGACTTCACCAGCGCTATCGGCCACTAGCGGGCGAACGAGAACTTGGAACTGAGTCCGCCCATCGGCTGCTGGTGCAAAGATGCGTATCTCCTTTCCTGTCGCATGCCACAATTCATCACCGACCACCATGGAGTAGGTGTGGCCTTTCGGAACCTTGTAGCTCTGGGTTGGATTTCCTGTAAGATTTGAGACAGCGTTGTCATCAGGTCCCCATACCAGCAGCGTGCCAGATTCGTCTAGAGTCCAGATTTCGTTGAAATGCCTGTATATGCGAATGACTTCGGATCGACCATGGACGTTTGGTTTGCTCGGCGTGATGGAATGTGTGGCGACCTCGACCTCCATGAGATCGCCTGTGTTGGTGCCAATCCATATCCGCTTCCCTTCTTCTCGAGGGTCAGCAGCTGGCTTGAAAGCCACTGAAGTCGCTTTGATGCCCTCCGTATGAGACAAGCTCATGATTAGTTCACCATCTATGAGACTCCATACCCTCGTCATATGCCCACTTGCACAGATGAATTCACCACACACATCAAAATTCCGGGCATCGTACTTGGTGAGAATCTCGTAAGTGCCATGTTTGATAAAAGGCGGTCGTCGGTTGGTATTGGAAGCATCCGGATATGTGGTGACATGGTGAATAGGTTCGGCTGTCGGCGCAACTTTGGGGGCGGCGACAACGGCGGTGGACTGGATTGGCTTTGAGGGCGCGATTGTTGAAATGGGGGCCGCCGCCGCCGTTACCGGGGCAATGCGAAACTCGGCGGGTGCTCGGTCTGATGTTCTGTCTATCGTCATAGACCTGCCGTGGCCTCCTCGCCCGGGAGGAGCGAGCTGTTGCTGGGACGATTGCTGCGTCGTCGGGGTCGAGACGACTCGCTTGGGAGGGCTGGATGTGGGAGGAGGGTCAACAGCTTGGACTGCTGTAGAGGCGGCTGGGCGTGGAGGTCGTGGAGGAGGCTTCATGCTATTATTGTTGTTGTTGTTTAGAGGAGGAGGGCGAGGAGGTGGAATATCAAAGTTTCCAGGCCTCGCTGGTAGTGTGGGCCGAGGTTCGCCAGTAGGCTGAGGAGTAACATGACCTTTTGACAATCCATTTAGTTCTTGCTCCCGGTCCTTTCGTATGTTGGCAACTGAATGATGAACCGGAGGGGGATCGAAACCGACAACCACGGACCGAGGCCTGCTGGGAATCTCGATCTGAGACTGTGGCCTTGGTCGTGTAGGCAGCTTCGGTGGAGTTCCTTCGCCAGATGCTACGCTGCTTGGAGGGCTGTTGAATGGTGAAGGTTCTTGAGAAACGTCGCCCTTTCGAGGTGTTGGAGGACCAGTGGCTGTTGCCAGCTTGGGTGCAGGAATAAGAGCCTTTTCATTGCGAGGAGCCGGAGGTGGAGGGGGAGCAGTCTTAGTCTCACGATCCCTTCTCAGCTCACCAGAACGCCTGGGAGGAGGGGGTGAAGGAGGCCGAGAACCAGTAGGGCGCGGAGATTTGGGAGCACTGATGGACGGCGAAGAGGTATGGGATCGACTTGGGATCTTGAACGACCGCGTACCACCAGGTGTTGAAGGAGTGACAACGGCATCGGGATTGAGGAACGGCGGCTGGTCTCCCACCGCAAGGGTTGAGAGCCGACCTTTCGGAGGCGATTGAGGCGGCAGAACCGTGACAGCGGGAGGAGGAGGCGGCGGCGCTGGCTGTTGTTGCGGCTGGATTGACTGTGGTTTCGCTGCCGGGACTGGTCGGGCGGAAGGTTGAGACGGCGGGGGAGGGGCATCTTGGTTGATGGCCAGTGCAGCAGGTTTGGGCTTCGGTCTCGCAGGGACGACGGGGGCCGAAGGAGCGGCGGCCGGCGCTGCGTCTTGGCCCGGCTTGAAATCTCGGAGTCGGTTCGGTTTGGGGGCCGGAGAGATGGGCCGTGATGGAGGCTTAGCGGAAACGGGGACGGGGACATCAGCAGGTTTGCTGACGTTGGGCGTGGAGGTTATGTTCTCGAATCGCGCCCGCAGAGAGGAAACTGGTTTCTATAAACTGTTAGTTAAGGGCATTC
>JAAGWO010000529.1:0-64978 GCA_013266205.1 Fusarium decemcellulare
ATTTCTAGGTGACATATGACGTGATACTACATTTAGCTTTAAAATAAGAGAGATCGAATGCCTCGGTCGCTAGCCCACGTCTTGGGCGTAGCCGTATCCGTATACTGACATACACGCCTGAAAAGCTTCTACAAGAGGGAAAACAATAGCTATCCATTGTCGGGGCTTCTACACTGGGACATAAAACCGTCGCAATCCATAAGAGCAATAGCTTAACCGATGGTCCCTCCTTTAAAAGTGAACGAAACCTGCAGACCCAAGTCGTAAGGTCCTGACCACCCCAAGCATCTGTCTGTGGTGGCTTCTGATGAATCCAATCCGGCCTTCGAACATGTTCGGGCTACCTTCCTTGGGCCATGCCGCTGAGGCCGGCCCCGGCGACATGCATAGCGGCTGATAAGTTGCCTTGTGTAAGGCGTCCGCTCACATCTCAAACCCCATTGGCTACGGCGGGATTGGGCACTTGAGTGGATGGCGCTAAGAACTGCCACCGCAACAGGCCGGGGGAAGAAACACCACTTTACTATTCCATACGGGTATGCATTGACATTAGGGAGACAGGCCGTCCTCAAAAACTTTCTCTTTGCACAAGGTATGATATCTAGACTTATTTACAGCCTGTAAGCTGAAAATTTTCATCCACTTCTGTTTGGGTGAATGCGGTTTGTGGGTCCTAGGCCTATCATAGGATCATCGGCCGCCCGACGAGACCCAACAACGCAACGGAAAGTCAGTAGGCAATCTGTTACTTGATCTCGACAGAGTATAAATTTCGCAGGCCATCCCAACCGGCCTTTTTGTCTACTTTTTCTTCCCCAACAGCAGCGGAGCTGATGAGCCATATAAAATGGACCTATCGCCATTCTCATCAATGGCGCCTTCCAGTATTGACTGGTTTCCCGAAGAAACAACGGACATACCAATGCTCAATGAATCTGTCTTTCGCTACGTTACCTCGATTCCCGATTATTCTCAGCACCACCATCACCACCACCAACAACACGCGCAACGCCAAGCTTCGCACTTGGGGCATCTGAAGAGAGGCTACAACACCTTCTTGTCGGGACGATCACCTGACCCGGTCGGTAGTAGCTCTCTTTCATCTCCATCAGAGAAGGATGAGATAGCCATAGACATTAGGTACAGTTGTCCTTATCGGAAGCGCAATCCTAGAGTGTTCGGCGTGCGTGATCACCCTGCTTGCGCAACCAGGTCGTTTCCTAGTATCAACCTCGTCAAGTCAGAACTGCACCTTTCCTCCATACTTTCCGAACAGCTGCTGACTAGGCATCAGACGGCACGTCCTAAATGTGCATTTGTTGAGTCAATACAATGAACAGTGTCCTGATTGTCTTTCGTGGTTCCGGAGTAAGGGCGCCCTTTCTTCTCATTTGAAGAATGGTATCTGTCGCAAGAACTCTTACTCCTCAGCGGCGAAGGTGGATATGGGAATCAGCGAGGAAATCGCAGGCAGACTTCGCGAACGACGTTCTTCGAACCAGGTCGTGGTATGGAGCGATCTATGGACAACCATGTTCCCGGGCTGTATCGATGTGCCGAATCCAGGTACCACCCGGCTTCCCCTCCCTCCTAATAGCTTAATAGCTGACCTTCTTGTGTTTAGATTTTGTCCCGGTAATTGAGGGGCCTGAAACGATTGATATTCTTTCCAAATCTCTTACGGGATTCGATGGCTCGGCCAGCCAGCGCGCTTGGGACCTGCTTGGGGGTGGTCCCGGTGACGATACTGGACGAGTCTTGAGGGAGCTGTACGAGATCGTGGCTGCGGGGCAGGGCAAGTAGAGCGATACTTCTGATCAGGTGCGAATATGCCCTCTAGTCTGGGCGATACACAAAGTAAGGAAGGCAGAGTTAATAAAGGGTTTACTTGCGTCAAGGGATCTCGGTTACTGATCCCCACAACTCAGCCGGGCACGGAACGGCCCTTATGTACCCCACAAACTTTATCTTAAATACCCATGCTACGACCCATCTCTCAATTCTTTAGCGAGTCTCGGCACCCAAGTTTATACTAAGTACCGTGAAGCAGTCCTCGTGTCCTTCTCTCACAATTTGGTTCGACTCATTCTACTCTCATCATCTAATGACTCAATCAGTTCCAATTTTTTTTTTTTTTTTTTTTTTTTTTGGAGAAGCTTGTCATCGCAGTCAATTGAGTCAATAATGAGGCGAGCTTCATGGTGTGTGTTTTCTGCGGTGGACTCCAAGGGAATGGGGCCTTGTGCAAAGGTGCGCTGGACCAACCGGTCCTGAATACAAGAAATATCGTAGATAAATCGCAGGAGCATCAATCTGTCAGATTCGGATCTGTGAAAATAATCAGCTAGGTAACATTTGACTCCACGGAGATGACTGACAGTGCATTACTGCTTGTCGGGCCCTTAGACATGGACGTCGTACCGGTGGTCATGGGTGACGACAGAGAGGACAACTTGGTTTGAGATCGCAGAAATGGGGTTACAGAACCATTGGTAGTATAACTTAAAGAAAAAGCCTGGACTCATTAAGATCAAGGCGGGATGAAGGATGAAGGTGTAGTGCCACACCGCTCACCGCAATATAATATGAGCGGCAGTGCTCTCTTTATAGCCATGATCCGAACTAAAAGTACGAGCGTATACATGTTTTTAGCCACCCAGGTTCAACTTTCACAAGGCGATCTGTTAACTAGATCAATGAGCTGGCAGCGCAATTGCCTAGACGAAGATCTAAGGTCAGACTAAGCAGGTAAAAGTCCAACATGCATGGCGGTACAACATGCTGCTGCAGCTTGAGCCCTGCGGTTTCCTCATTCTCTGCGGGTGTTATTTGTCTGTGGGGAGCGGGTATGCAGGCCGGTGCATAAGCTGAAGATTGAAGTATTTGGCTGGGTGAGGCTCTGCACTTTAGTACCATGCCCGTTATGGCATAAATAGCCCAAGGGTGTCTCGACGGCCAACTGATCAGCGCAAATCAAGCCGCCATCATCTTTTCCGAAGTAATTTGACAGTATTTCTGACCAGTATTATGACACGATACCCAACTTTGGAAATTCCAGTCGCCAGGCGAAGGCGGTCGGACTCTTTTGTTCAGGCTTTGGTGCATTTAAACAATGGCTCTCTCGACTAGGTCTGTCGAGAAATGGAGCAACTGGACTCATGAGAGCAAATTTGTAGGAGAAATATTGTTATCATGGATTGCTCAGATGACGTAGCATCTCGTGGCGTCGGGACACTCTCATTCCTCTGCCTTCCTAGTACTACCACTCTGTAGATATGCTTAAAAGCATCCCGACGACATGTTGGTGGATGCTACTGTAGATCGCAATGGGCTATTACGGAACATCCAATCAAGGGTGACAGGGTTGTGATGACGTCGGGCTGAACCAGTTTGCCTTCACACGCATGAATCGTTCAGTGCAGGCATGCCTTACCATTTCCCCATCTTTGCAAGACCTAATTCGTCAATCAGCTGTCAGGCGACACATCTTGATTGAATATACAAGCCACCAAAATAAGCAGCGTGCACGCCGCCAGCGCTGGGTTTGCTGTCGGAAAATGTTTGGTGCGCTCTCGAGGAGTAATATGATCGAGGCTGCCCTGACTCATCTAAGTTCAATACGGCTGATTGGCGAAAACAAACAATTAATATCGTCCCCTGTGCCAAAGTAATATTGGAGGCCTCGAAAGCATCATGATCTTTCGCTCCTCTCTCTGTCTTTTTTTCTTTCTTCTTTTGTGCGTGCCCCTAAAAGTCTTTCAGAGCTTGACAGCATCGCGCAGTGTTGGTGTTACAACGCCACGACTATGAGTAGGCGCTGGGCAAACATCTACGACGATATGGTAGAATGGCAAGAGGGGTTTATAGCCCCCAAGTAATTATTGGAAAAGTATATTCAACTGAATCCCATCTCTAACCGTGACACGAGACGCCGTCGTTTGAGAATGCCCTTTGTCGTATTATAAGACCGTCGTGCGATTAGACATGTTCCTGGTGCCGCCGGGCCACTTTTACCCCCCCCGGAATGTCTCCTCGCTTCCGCTCGGCCCGCCTTTTCTGGCTTCTTGGGTAGGCTAACCCGGAAGGTAATAGGGCAGATCAATCCTGGAGAGATTTTGACACGGCTGACAGGGCGGGTTCCAACAAAAAGAAGAGCCACAAAACACGAGGCGCGGAGGGATTATCGTCGATAGGCATTTCTGGACAGCCTCAATCAATTATTGGATTCTATGAAGAGATATAGTTGTGTGTGTTTCGGGCAAGATCAAGCGCGTGGCCGTTGTGCACCACAACAGGTCTGCCACGCCATTGTCGTTGCGGCGCAGAAGATTAAAGGTGAGGCTTGACTACTTTATAAATTTGTTGGATATCATCTGTTCGCATAAAAATGCATTTCGAGTAGGACGGGGGGTCCGTGAATGTTCTGCACATTGTGGAATCGTCGAGTGTTCGAGGCGAGATTAGGAGCCATCCTCTGGGCTTGACACATTCAGCACCCCCATCCACGCTCCCTTTTCATCTAGGAACTACATAACATTGACTCCTCGATCGCTATTGCATGGAAGAATTACCCCCAACACCTTGTGTTTCGCCATTCGATCTGCCCTCCAACCCTAGTCCCTACCCTCAAACATGACCGGCTCGACAGATCCAACCGATCGCCTTTCAACCTTAACCAATGCCTTTGTTCTCAACTCAAAGCTTATTGTGTCCCATCCACTCTCCCTTAATTTTATGTTGTTCGTTCTTGTCGTTTGGGATCCCGTTGGGTCCCTTCCCATTGTGGAGGAGAGACGAGATGCCGGCGTGGGTGGTGGTGGCTGTGGTAGATCGAGGGGAGGAGACGAATACGGACCCTTGAATCAAACGGTCTTGAATAGAGGTCGTGTCGTAGATGAAAATGGAGAGCATCCCATGGTTCGCTTCATTACTAGTCTCTGGTGTTCGCGCAGAACCCGTTTGCAATTCGATAGCTTGCTGAGTGTCGGCGCCGCAAGCTGTCTGAGGGGAGGACCCAGCGACGCCCATAGTTAGAGGTAGAACCATGGTAGCAGAGAGAGAGAGATAGAGAGAGATAAAGAGAGTAGCGATGATTTATGGGGGAGTTTTAGCCTAGCAGAGACGCGACTGGTAGTGGTATTGCTAAGGAACAAGAGGGTTGTGAAGGCGGGAGTGTCAAAGTGGGTAAAGTATTTGGTGCTTTTCTGAGAGAACAAAGAGAAACACTAATTTTATGTTTAAGAAATCTTAGGGCTTTATAGCTAGCATTGAGGCTCTAACATGCCGGCAGCCTTCAGACAGCAGCTCTGCATTGATTCGATGGGAGAGCCACCCCCGGGCGACAGCTCATATGCAGAGAGCCATCCGTTTCTATTCAAGGCATTGTATTTTACATGGCAATCTCGGAAGGGCTTTGTACCTTTTGCCCATTTGTGAAATGATAGGCTTGGAGCGCTGGAGGGATGTAGGTCAAACGGTCGTGGGTATCATTAAAGGCACCCCTAGCCACTATATCGTGCGGCTGATCGTGTGTACAGCACTTTTGTATGGCGTTGCTCTCTACTACCTGACTAACTATATAGAACAAGGAAGGATGCGAGTCTTTACTTATAGTCGCCCCGAGATGCTGTACTTCTAGGTCTATTACCTGGGCTTCAACCTTCCATGGGCGGATACATCCTTTAGTGAGTCAAGTTTATTTAACATTTCGAGAATAGTCTCTCTCGTTTCTTAGTAACACTCCGGGCTCGGTGTGAATTTATCGCTGTTGTAATAGAAGCAATTTACGTTGCCCAAGATATGGAACAGCATGCGAGGAGGGGGTGAATGAGGTGCTTGGCTTGGTGATCTTCTGAACCCAGTTCTTTCCCCGCGCTTCCACGACTCTAGAATGCGGATGTTGGTCCGTGAGGCCCTCTCGTGAATAACTTCTACCCAGGCGCCCGACACATTAGCCTGCACCCCTCCTCGATAACAGCCCAATGTACAATGCGTCATTTGAATCAACCTTCAGATACCGGTTTGATGGACAGCTTATGAGATCGACACTTTCCTCGGCAGCAAGTTGAAGCCCGAGCTATTTACCAGTTAAACGAGGTGCCAAGTACATCACGAAAAGCTTGCCTGACCATACACATGTAATGAAATATGCCATGTAAGTGAATCTGATTAACAACTTTGATACAAGTACAAACCTCGCGCCCTAATACAACGAGAGGGATGGCGTCTGTGGGCTGTGTATCAAATGCGCGTAAGACTGTTCCTCCTCTAGTCCCTCATATCGCCACCGAGGTATGCAGGGTGTGACGCAAGGCAGGGGCATAACGCCACGTTGACGGTTTTGTTTCCTTACAATCGAATCTAGAATCCAGGCCTCACATTATGAGACTCGCGCCTACTGGGCAGCGAGCTTCCAAGCCTCAATGATCAGCGGCGCGCTGGCACGAGCTCTTGACCGGGCTTATCACTCAACACGTGCCCGCAGATCCAAGAAGATCACATGTGGTACCCGTCATCCTGGCCCATTCATACAGTATTCAGTCTGAAACGAAGTGTTACGGCCCCTGGATTTGTGCTTCACGAGTTGATAGGGCTGGAAACTGCAGAGATGTCATGTACAAGACTAAGGCGAAGAATTGAGCGACAGGTAGATCATGGATGTGGACACTGCCGAAGCTGCAAACACTGATGTCACACACCAACCGCCGTGCGACGAGACCCAATACTGAGGTGCTCAAAAGAGAATATTGAAGGAGCCTCCAATTGTGTAGAGAAAAGGCAACTGGTCATGAGACTCAAAACTGAGGAGGTAAGAGGTGGCAGGACATGTGCGGATGATCTCGAGGATTGGGCTGAAGAGATCAAAGGGAAAAGAGATCAACAATTGAGGGTTTACAGGTTGGTACCTGGGCCTTAGTGACGTGGACACCGGGACTCATCCAGGTTCGAGAAGTACAAGTAACCCTTTGAGCGATGGTGGGTTGTACAAGGTTCAGGAATGAGTGATTTACTAATCTATTTGGCATCAAAATTGCCCAGTGATTGACAAGCTGCGCAAGAAAAAAAATCCAAAAACTCTCATCGGTTGATCATGTGATGAGCCATTGGGCAATGATGGAGATGCCTCCAAGCCTAATGATCTGAGCCGTAGCAGACCGAGAAAAGGCAACCATACTTGGCCTCAAAATCACGCGGGCTCAGTCCAGGTTATCTATTGCATCATCCAAATTGCGTAGTGATTGCTCGCTGGAAGTGGAGGGTCAGGCCAGTCGTTTGTGTGGCTCATTGGCCTAGGAGGTGATTCGGCTGAAGAGCCTTACGCCGATGTACATAGGATTCGGAGCCTCGGACTGCATGCCATTTTGATGTCGCTGTTGAGCCTACCGGAAGTGAAACCATGGGCTCCCGAAGCTGGTGCCTCTCTTGAGGCCCTCAACGTGCCCTCGCTGTAAGTGAACAATTTGATCAGGCCACTATTGTCAATTGTCTTGGGTAGCGCCAAAGAAATTTGTTGATCCAGTCGTCCGACCTTTCACCTCTAATCAGTCAAAGTTGACGGTTGAAAGCGCGTATAGATGAGCATTAGCACTCTATTTCCGCCCGACAGGCAAGATCCCTGTTTCCTCGAGGGACAAGGACCCTGCTTGAAGGTAAGGGCAGCCGTTACAGCTGGCCTTACCGCGATGCAAGCACAATCCCTGATGTTTAACATGCGCGACCATCCAATCTGCGCTAGCCATGCGTTCCCCGGCATTCCGCTTTCAATGCATGACCTCGCCACTTATCAAGGTTCCTCACTAACACAGACCTCAAACGCCATATCGCGACGTTGCACCTCTCCAGAAATTTCACGTTTCGTGCAACGGGTCTGGGGCGCACGATACAAGTCATCGGTGGTGCAGCTCGGAGACGGTGGGGAGCCCCGAGCGACCCCAACAAGTTATTGGCGGTCAGCTTCTCTATCACTACGAATCGGCCAAGTAATTAATGAGATACGACATAAGCACCGCAGCTTTTCGTGCGCTACAGCAGGCAGGTCGAACCTTAACAAGGTCCCCTCGGCTTGTTCCACCATTATCGCCGCTACGGGCCGTCCCGTACGATAGCCGACGATCTTGTACTAGCCTAGTACGGTAAACATGAAGCTTGTGCCCATTAGTTACCTGTCAACCACGTTACACACCTGTCTAATAGTGGACAGTGATGAGCACCTCTACAACGACGAGTGTGGCTTTCGACGTAAATCTATTGTAGCCATGGTTTTACGCCACAGCTCGTGTCTGAACGACCCCAAACCACATTGCACCGAGCGAACCTCCGAACGTTGCATAAATCTTTTGGGTCCAAAACCTGGATAGAAACTTTCCTCATACTAGCGCTCTATAGGTTCCGTCCTTAATGAGTCCTGTATTAAACTAGTGAGGCTCAGGGTGCGTCTGAATTAATAAACCATTTATGCTCCCCCATACCATGTGTTTACTGCCACGACTGCCGACGGAATTCCCGAAATCAATTGATCTATTTGGAACCTAGACTTGGTCTTCTTTGGGCTTTTCCTTTCCTTTTTGTATCTGTCGTAGGTTCTTTGTGTGTATGCTCATTGGTTCTAACTGATCGTCAAGTGTTGGAGGCGAAATCAGGGGTTGATCCGCTGGGAACCTAGACACCCAACTCTTTTCACCCTCACTAGCTTCTCTCACGAAAATACATAACATGACCGCACATGATTTTTCATGCATGAAAATTTGTTACCGACATAATGTGATTCTGATTTCGATCAGCTGTTGTACTGTGGTCCTCCCCTTCAAACCGCGTGGCTTGACGGGCCAACTGATCGCCCTACGTTCGGCCGACACTCAAGCTAACCCATGTTTACTCTATCTAGAGTTTGTTCCCTGTAACCGTTTCCTCCTTCTTGTCTTGTCTCGCATCATTTAGGTTTCCCTTCGGCTCATGCCCGTCATGAGGGTGGGGAGATGGGACAGCGTCGATAGTGGTGGTGGCGGCGGCGGCGGCGGCGGAATAACGAGCGGAGATATCGGGCATGGGCTCCTGAATCTTAATCAACCGGTCTTGGAGAGAAGTTGTATCGTAAATGAATTGAGGAAGCATTCCGTGGTTTTCTTCGGTACTCTTCTCTGGCTTGGGCGCAGAATCGCTCTGCGTCACGGCGGCTTGGCGTGTGTCGGTGCTGCAAGCCGCACGAGGAGAAGATGTGGTGGCATTCTTAGTTGACGGCATTGTGAGAGCGAATAGTTGGAGGTGATGAAAATCCCACTAGTGTCGATAAAAACCGTGATCAGAGTGAAGATGGGCGCTGTTAGGGAGATTGCTAAAGAAGGAGACGAGTGTCGAAGTTTGGGTGTTAAAGACAGTTATTATATCAAGTACAGACATTTCAGTTATGTTGAAGAAGAAACGAGGTAAATAATGTTACCGCTGAGGAGCCTCGTCCGATTTTATGGTCAGGACCAAGGCTTCAAGGGGACGGCTGCCTCAGACAGTTCTGTATTGAATTGAGGAACAAGCATTGTCGGGCAACTTCTCATATGCAGAGTACCCTTTTCGTCTTCCAAAGGTATCTATCTCGCTTTTCATAACTCACTAGTCAGGGGCTTGTACCATTTGCCCATTTGTGTGGCAACAGTTCAGGATGCTGTGAGCATACAAGACAAACTCACCTATTAACCTTGCCCAAAAGTCGAAATAGCGCGTGACCCTGGTCTATTGAGGTACTTTCCTTTTCAGACCTCATCGAAAATAGGTTATTCCCAGCGCCTCCGTTGCTCCAGGATGTGACGAGTGAACCTTTAGGGCCACTCCATGTAAAGCTTCTACCCGGGCGTCCGACGGGCATAGCCTACACCCCGCCTCAACCGCAAATGAGCACCCATGTCATGGTAGTCAGCCCTATCATGTCGACTTGAGCGGAAGCTTGTAAAATCGCCATTTTCCCCAGTGGGAAAATACAGCTTGGGCTTTTTACTGTGAACGTGTGGGCCACCTCGTGACCTGATGAAGCCAGGATGTATCAACTAAAGGATCACCGAAGCTGACGATACCTACACATGTTGTGGGATAAGGTTGAGTCCAATTAATTAGTCTATTACAGGCACAGACTACGCACCTTCGCGCGATGAAAGCATGTCGTGGCGATATGAGAAACAAGCGGCACAGGCTGACTTGACTCGCATTTAACACACAATCCACCTACCGACGTAGGTGCACCCGGCATAGGGACCTAGCGCCACGTCAACGGCTTTGGCTCCTCGTCAACGAATCCCGACGCGAAGTCTCACACTGCATTTGCGGCCGGTGGCTCAAAGTTGTGGCTATGGGACACCGTGCTTTCAAGTCTCAACAATCAGCCTGAATGTGCCGCTGTGCTGGCGCGAACCTTTGGACCAGGCTGGCCAAGTAAGCACGCGCCCACCGGTTGAGGGAGGCCAGACACGGTGTCCTTCAGCTCAACATGGATAGTATGTTGTTCAAAGGTCATTGGTGCTGCACATGCCAATAGGGCTACCACCTGCAGAGTAACTATGTAGTAGATATGGGAGGCCAAGGTCAAGATAGGGCGATAGGTAGGAAGGCAGCCAATGCGTGTCGTCTTGAAACTACAAACACTGAGGTAATCAGTCGCCACCACAACATTTCTTCTCCAAGTATCCGGAACAAGAAAGTTGGACGAAACAGTGGGTGTACAAAAGAAAGGCAGCTGGTCATGATACTTGAGTTGGCAGGGCATTCAACCGGATGATCTGTGAGGTTCCGGTTGAAAGGGTAGTAAAAGAAAGATACTTGTAAATGAGTGTTAAAAAGCAAAGAGAGACACGACACGTTATACTTTGGTTGCTAATGACGTGGACGCCACGATTGAGCCCGATACGAGATATGCAGACGGCCCTCCGGCTGTGGTGGTGGGCTTGTACAAGACTCAAGGTTGAGCCATCTATCGATTGGCCATCAATTGCAGCCCTTTTGCTTAGAGGCTGTACTGAACTGTAAAATCCTCATCTTGGCACTTTCTGACTAGGAGAGTTCAAAACCCAATCATTTTACGCTGGGGCCCATCGAAAAAACGAACTTGAACACATTAGCCCCAGAACCCAGCGAGCTCAGCCGAGACTATGTGTTGCATCGTCAGGATTACGTGCAGTGAATCATCATTCGCTGGCAATTGGGGGCCGGGCCAGCTGTTTGCCGCCCAACAAGTCCGTGACGTGATTCAGATGGGAAGCCTCGCATTAGTGCAAGGTTCCTACTGCACGGCATTTGACCACAGCTGTATAAACCTACCGGAATGGAATCATGAGTTTCCGAGGCCGTATGCCCCGTCGACGGCCTCAAGCAACACCCACGGCCTCGCTGAAACCATTTCATGCAACCGCATTGCCAGATGTCCCCGGGCACCACCAAAGCCGCCGACAGCTACTTATTGACCGAGCTTCTCCATCCTTCAACTTTCCCAAAGCAGTCAAGGCTAACGGTTGAACCCGCACACCACGCACGAATGGACGTCGGCGGTTTTCTTGCCATTGGCCCATCCTACGGGCGGGATCCTTGTTTTCCCGAGGGATCTCAACGAAAGAAGGCCCCGGATCAACTGAAAGACCCTGCTCCTGCATGACAAAAGATCGACGGCCCTTACAGCTGCCCTTACCGCAAGCAAAATCCCTGGATGTTCAATGTGCGCGACCATCCAATCTGTGCGACCCACAAGTTTCGCGATATTCCACTTTTGAAGTATATAGTCTCCCCACTTGATAACTTGAACGGCTTCTTACTGTATTTGCCCCAGACACCATATCATGACGTTGCATCACTCCCGAGACTTCACGTTGTCGTGCAACAGGTGTGGGTCTTCGTTCCGTCGATCTGACGATCTGGAAGCTCACCAAGAATCTGGCATTTGCTTCGAGGACCGTGCACAGTTCGTGAACGCTTACGATCGGGGCATCACTGAGTCTGTCGAAATCAGACTCCGTGATCGCCGAGCTCGGCACGCGGTGCTGGACTGGAAGACACTCTGCGAGACCATTTTCCCTGGAAGCGATCATATTCCCAGCCATGGTGAGCCATTCGATAACAAGATTTCTTTGGCACGAACTAACATGGCCAATTGCTAGAATTCGTTCCTGTCGTCGAGGCCCATGAAACATGGCGATATTTCTTCCAGCAGTTGGGTGAAGTCAGTTGCATGGAGTCAGTGGTACAGCACGCGAAAGACGGCTTGCAGAGATGCATGTCACAGGGCTACAACTTTCTGTCTAGCCTGGGACACACAATACGTTTCATCGGTCGCGCAGTTTGGGGGACTACGGGGAGAAGCGCGAGCAGTCTTGACAAGTCATTGGCGCTCAGCTTCTCTATCACTACCAGTCGACCGAGCAGTTAATGAGCCGCGACACAAGGGCCGTAGCTTTTGACAGGATGTACTTGCAGGCCGAGACTTCCTCCACCATGCCGCTACGGGCCGTCCCGCTACAATGGTCGATGATCTTGTACTAGCCAAGTAGCATTAAGCTTAATTAAAGGTACCGGTTACCTGGCAGCCTCGTTACGCCCCTATTGGACAAGTGAACGGCGATGAATACTTCTATAGCGACGAGTGTGACTTTAAAAGATTATGCAGCCGTTATTTTCTACCAAAGCTAGGTTATGTGTAAATTAGCCCCCTCTCCCGAATGATACCTATCTAATCTGTTGCCAAACCATCCGTCCCATTTGAACTCGACTTCAAACCACATTGCACCACGCAAACCTCCCAAATTTACACAAGAAAAAGCCTATTAGCTAAACGACGCTTCTTTTTACTCCCTTTTTTTTTCGCGAGCACTTGGTCCAGCAACTTTCGAATTGATGACGTTGGACACGGGAACAGGTCGTGACATGACCTACCCTACAGGATCGTATGAAGCGATCGACGAGGTGTCGTAGATGAACTGATCAAGCATCATCTCAGTACTGTCAATTCTTTGCATGTGTCTAATATTCAGGAGCTTGTTAGGCCATGGTGTTTTGCTGTTCATACCCACAAAAAAGCCCGGCAGTTCTTACTGGCGAAGGCCGCAAACACCCGTGGACGATAAAAAAGCTATCCCACCAGACTTGTAACCAGATGCATTAAGTTACGCGTCCTCAAACAATCATTATCCAAAACGTGATAGTTGAAAGTGGGAAGTTTGATACGGCAAGCGAGCACCTGGGACAGAGAAATATATATTTGCTCCTCGGCAGTTGACGTTCGTAGCGCCAGCCTCGCGATTCTATGACCCAACCATCGAACTTTTGTCGCCGTTGTTAAGATTCATAGATCAAGATCCGGAGTAACTCTTCAAAATCTACCTATACTGTCTATTCAAGGGGAACGGGGTCTTGTATGTGCTGTGCGCCATGGTATGTGCTATTCTCTGTCTCTCCTTTTTACTGTCCGACGCACTGCTCTATATACCCCAAGTTGCCAATGCGTGACTCCACAATCACTTGCCCGTGGATTTGCTTGTATCTCTCTTCTTGGGGCTTTTATCATCGGGCTTGATCGAGCCGGTGATAGGGCATGCGTCAGCAGACCCTTTGCTTTTTATAGACTCTGAAGCAGCGGTGCCATCATCAAGGGTGTGCTGGACTAAGCGGTCGTGGACGGAAGAGGTATCGTAGATGAATCGTAGGAGCATCGAGCTCTCGGATCCAGACCTGTAAGATTGGTCAGTGGATGGTTTCTTCTCTTGGTATTGAGACTTGACTGACGGTACATTATTAATGGTGTCGGTGGACATATCATCGGCAGCCATGGAGGACATTGGTCATGAAACTGTTCAAATGAGAGCGTCTGTTGATGGAGGGGGGAGAAAGTAATAGCGATAGCTGTAGATGTTTGGAACAGGGGAGAGGGCCTCGAAGCTCTGCAATATGAGCCTCCGCGGGTGCTGGTCAAGTGTAGTATAAGATCTTGGGTGTATCGATCTTCTCACTTGGGCTCGGGCTTTTGTGAAAGACACGACAAGATTAAGATGCAGTGAGGTGGATGGGATGCCTTTTATATCCATGAATTGAACCAGTATTACACCTGCGTATGTTGAGAAATATTTTACTTCGAGGCAGCAACCAGTTGGGGTCGAAGGAGACACGCGGGCCAGATGACCGCAAATTATGGCTGGTGAGTAGCATGACAAGATGGTGGCTCCGACTCCGACCTGGTTCGCCTTGATGATGCCCTGGCTCACGCACCAACGCCTATCCCAACTTCTGATCCAGTCGGCGATGCCCCGTCAGAAAAATAGAGCCGCGAAAGTAAAAAGAAGAATGAGTGTCTCAACTCGAAGGGGTTCGTGTGCCACCCCTGGACGACATGAGAGACCCCCATACCAACGTCCAACTTGCACACAAAATCTCCTCGACTGGAACACCCTCCCCCTTTTGCGCCACGAGAGGAGGCAGGGTCCCTGGGGATAAGGGGATATGTGCCTTGAACTAAGCTGCAGAGTCGACATTCGAGCCGGGGATCTGCAGTGGGAGTGGAACCTGAGTGCCGTTGCTACTACTGTGCTACTGTCCTTGCCATCCAACGCAGGAGGTCTGGCAGACAACCGTTAGCCGAGGTTGGGGCTGCAGCGATCTAATCGACCAGGGGTCTGGTTCCTGGGATTATGCCAACGATCGAGAGCAATGCCAGGCCCCGACGAGATCGATTCATGGTTGAGGCCCCCCTTGATCCCTGTAAATGACTGCATCCCACCCATCCCAGGATTGTGCCACGCTGCAGGACACCAGGGAGGAGGACGAGAAAACAAAGCAAAAAAAGGCAACGACGGGTCCTCCGACGGGTCCTGATTCCTCCTCCGACAGTTCCTGAGTTGCCCTCCGACGGATGCCATCCGTGTCCCTCGAGTCATTCTTATTTTCTCTTTCCTTTCTTTTTTGTTTCCTTTTTTCTTGGGGATGGTCCCATTTCGCTCGCCGGTTGGCGCCCGGGCGACTGACGACACAGACCAGCAACGGCTGCGGCGATAGGTGAAAGATTGCGCAGGTCACCGACTTTGGGGACTGCGCTCCCCAGGACGCTTTCCGCCCACCACAGATGGAACCCGCACCGGCGCCTTGGAAACATGGAGGCGACGGGACATCGCAGATGCGCACACATCCATCCGTTTCTTAATCAGCCATGTCTACAACAATCGATCTACTGGGCTTTTTTGATATGGAGTGCAGGCTCTCTCGGTAATCGACAACCAGCGCTTAAAAAAACAGGGCCTAGAGGTGTACTCCACATAATCTTATGATTTGAATCGTTCACTGGAATCGAAAAGCTATCCTCTCGCCTGGTGTGCTGTGAAGTTCGTTGTGCTCCTACCGACCTGGTGGCGGGCCAGCGTCTCTTGAACATTTGGCGTACCTAAAATCCGTAGTTTGACAACCAAAAGGCCCATACTAGGAAACGAGCTGGCAGTGATCAGCGGCCAAGGCAAATGTCTCACGACGAGCCCTGGGGTCAGCAAACTGGGGCGTTTCAACGTCGCGAGCACAGTCTCTTGCACGACTTCTCAAAATCCATCCGACTCGATCCATCTATGTCTGCACCCCGGCAATGGATGCAGGTGTGCTGCATGTAGGAAGCCGAATCTGCCTTCAGCTACAAGGTCTAGCGCCTGTCCAGCGTCGGTAGCAGCTGGTGGGCAGACTGACGGCCTTCGCCTTGCTCACTTGCTCACCGCATGCGCATGGTCACTCGACACGCGCACCCCTCGGGTGCGTTGTGGGAATTAGGCCGCCCAGTGTCCCGCGAACCTCCCGGGCTTGGGCCACGAGATCACGAAACCACGGACCTGGACCGCATTGCGGGTTGGTACCTAGCCGCGCAGCTGCTGAACGAAGGTCGCAAGTCTGGCCAAGGTTGCTTACCAGCCGGACTCGACACCTCACAATTATCAAGCATTCCATTTCTGCTCCCAAATCAAAGGACCAAAACGAACATACTAAACCATTTCTCAAAACACTATGAAAGCATGGGTCTATGCCAACATGTGGCTACGGGCACGAGCAAGCCGACGTGTACCGGACGTCTGGCATCAAACCTATATAGACCATCACGCACATATGCCTCCTAACTTGGATCATATTGGGGAAAATGGTGAACTATTACCAAGGGCCACTTTGAGCGATCGAACTTCGACTGGCGGCCGATCGAGAAACAATGAAGCAGCCAACCGTCAACGCACCCCTAAGAGCTGCAGTGGCTCAACTGGCAAGGACAGGGGGCACGGGTTGTGCTTCTGGTAAGTGCATACCGACCGCCGGACCGAAAAAAAAAAGTAATTACAACTCAATGTGAGTTTTGCAAGGTTCTTTGAGACTTGATAGTGGGTTCAGTTTCGATGATTTTTTTTTTCGATGGTTTTTTTCGGGGCTCCTCTGACGAACCCTGTCTACCTATGTAGCGGACGGCACCTATCGCCTGTCTACATTCTTGACGCCTGTAGTCTCGCCTAGGGCCAAAAGCAAAGTATCAATGAAGAACACGTCACAAATTCCATAAATGTCAACGAGTCGTTAGACTCCGATGTGTAGGCACACTTGGAAAACTCAACCCTACATGGTGAAAAGCGAAAAGTTCAATAAGTTGGGGATCGAGCGACACGCCAAGCCTCCCCAGAATGTTGCTCAGCTGAGCACTGGACTTGGGTATATCCTCAGCGAAATTGACAACCTTAAGCAATAATTTAAATCGCAAAAATTGCATGCGGTGACTGCTTGTCGGTGCAGTGGGCATCCGTGAGCTGGAAAGAGGGAGAAGCGATGTACATGGGCGACGCAGGCCAATGGCCCAACCATGCCTACAGCACCTGGCATTGAAGATAGGGTTCAGGCCCTTTGGACATTTTTTGGATGTCTTTTGTTTGCACAAGGCTGCATTTTGAGTCCCACATTAGAGCTTCCGATGTTCTGCACATGCTACAATTGTCGAGTGTTGAAGATGGGGCTGGAAGAGTATTGCGCTCTGAATCTAGAGTTTGGGTGTCTCCGGCAATACGTGGCCAGGTCAATTGGGAAATATTCTTATGATCTATGTATAATCTCGACCTTATCTGTGATGTTATGGAAATATGTTAAGGTCATAGGCTTCTTGGTTTGGAGGCTACTTGAGGCTTGTCCCCCTCCAAGAGACCTCGATGAGTACAGCGGATCGCGTTGCCGTAACCGGGCGCCCGCATCACCGTATATACCTTGAATTTAAATCTTACTTTCCCCAGGAATTTCCTCTCTGTTTCTGTTCGAGGCCCTTTTGGCACCCTTCTCGGTTTCGGGGAAGAGAGATGAGATAGCGGCAACGGTGGTGACGGTAGTAGAACAAGCAGTGGGATTGGGTACAGGTCCTTGGATCAAGCGGTCCTGAATAGAGGAGGTGTCATAGATGAGTCGACTAAGCATCCTGTCATTTGGTTCGCTGCGTCTTTCAGCGTGAGCGCAAAGTGGCAGGATGACGGAGGCTTACCGTGTGCCGATGCTACAAGTAGCATGAGAAGAAGGCTTTTTTGCATCCATGACTGGCAGGGGAGTGATAATGATAAAAACGGTGGTATAGAGCCTTTTGTTCAGGGTCGTTGAGAACCCTAACTAGGTTGAAGGTGTGGGTTAATGAGGAGGCTTCTCGGGAGTAAGATTGGTGTCAAAGTTGGGATGATATACAGAAGCATAGTTGTAACACTATATCAAGATGGATATCAATGAAACTTTGCTTTACGCAGTAGGAGTTTCTGATATTTATAGTTGGCAGGTGTCTGATGAAGCCACTGTAGCCCAGACAGGTCTGCATCAATTGGAGGGTGGTGCAGTGTCGGGTCGGGCAACGCAAGAACTGCAAAGTGCCCGCTTTGCTTATTCTCGGCCTCTCCCATACCATGCCCGAGTCTGCCGGAGCTTGTACATCCGACATGATCGTGAGCTGACAGAGCTGATATAATGATCGAGGGCGCTTGACAAGCCCCCTGTTCAACTTGCTCAATAGCCTGAGCAACATGTGAACCACAGCGAGGTGCGATCTTGCTTGTACCATCACATCATAGGAGGAGGTTGATCCTCCCAGTTCCATCAGCAGATGTGGAAGTGATCGAGACTGAGGCCATCATTGTGCGGAGAGCGTTCAACCTATTTGCTGGCTTGGCCGTCATGTGTCGATAGGCCCCGCCTCAAGAGCACGAAATGTCACCTACGCCATGGTGCTCAGCCTCTTATTATCGCCGTGGTTGACAAGTTACAGACAGGGCTTCCCGAGACACACAGAGTAGTCTGATGCGTTTTTAAATACACAAGACAGGGGTTCCCCGTGATATATCTTGGCTGTCTGGGTCAATGCGAGTCAACCTGTCTCTCGACAGCCTCGATCGGCGGCCAAAGCCCAGAGGCGTCGCTATCGGCAGGGGTAAAAGCGCCACCCCAACGGCTTCCATCCACCGCGCTAGAAGCCAGAGGGTGGGGGTGTAGCAAGCCTTGATGTGTTGTCTGGGACGCGACAAATCCACTACCGAGCAATCAGGTCCCGGGTTCCAATGTGCAGTCAAGAGTGATGCGCTGGCAACATTGTTCTGAGTAAGGCAGACCAGTCCAGGTCTCGTAATGACCAGACACGGTTACCCCTGCCATTGCCCGAGATTGTATAGCCTATTAGCCTGGGAAGGAATGATGAGCTTCCCATTCGGTGGCTTTGCCCTGTGGATGATTGTGGGCTCGTAGAGAAGGTCAGTAGGACGAACGCCTCGATGGTGAACAGGCGAGTCACATGTTTTAGCACCCAACAACTGGCAGAATAGCTTCCGGAAATTCTTTAGGGTTTCATCTATACTATCTTATTTTATACCATGTTAGACATTTGTCTTAGTCGGGGAGCGGGTCGATGGAGAGAGAGCTCTGTGGAGATCAGCCAACTGGCTGAGGACTGACTCAAAACTGAGGTGACAGTTGAGGAGACAAGAGTGATGCTGTGCAAGAGGCTCCGTAACTGTTGAGTTTTGGGTTGTAAAACAAGCAAATAGTATGAGATGAACAACACATCAATTGACACGGACGTTCGTGTTCAGTTGGATAATACAAATGCAATTCGCCCTTTCGGATGAGCTGGCTTGTGCAAAGCTCGACACGGAGCCACTGACCACCTGTTGCTGTGTTCCATGATCGCCTCCGACCCTAAAGTGTAAAATTGATTGCAGGGTATAACCATTCAGTGAATTGAGCAAGTGACCGGGCTATGAAAGACTAAACTACACCGGCGACACGCCATTTACGTAGGGAAGGGAATTGAGAAGCCGACTGGGGCATGTATATCCGACAAATAGCTGGCCTCAAGGCGATGTCATGTCGTTTATCGCGTTTGACAGATGGTCTAGCCTATAGTGGGGTTGTAAAATGACATGCAGCAATTGCGACTTCGTGTTTAGCCTTGTTGGCCGTTGCACTGCGAGCGATCGCGCATGGGTATTACGCAGCTTCGAACCCCCCAGATTTCGTACTGCGTGTCATTTATCCGGCGCTGTAAAAGCCTATCAGGATGAAATTGTGGGCGCTTGAGGCCGGATACCCAGGTCACACGTCAGGTACCCTCAATCTCAACCGCCTTTGGCCCGGTTTCTCCAGACAGCACCGATGCTATTTTTAATCAGGTACCTACGACTGAGTCTACGGCGTGCTTGACCGAAACTTGTTAGTCGCCCTTCAGCCTTCTGCCCCCACTCAAAGTCAATTCTCGAAATGTCTAACAATGGGCGTCGGCACTTTTCTTCTTATTGGCCAGCCTGAAGGGCCATATCCTCGTGCTGCTGGGTCTGGAAACCTGCGGACTTAGCCAGGGGACAAGAAGACCCATCCATGACACGACAACCAGTGCGTTGGGCCCAGCGGAGAAGACTCCACGCGCCAAAGGATCGACAGCTATTGCAGCTCCGTAATCTAAAGCGCAATCCCTAGACGCTCAACGTGGGCCACCGTTCAGTTCACAACCTCCGTTTCTCGACGTTTTACCTTTGAAGTATGGCCTCCTCGCTCGGTCGGGCTGCCTATTGAAATTAACCACAAATACCATTTAAGAATCGCACTCCTCTTGAGAGTTCAAGTCTGAATGAGATACGTGTGGGTCTTTGTTCCCCGAACAGACGAACCGGGCACTCACCAAGTATCCTGGATTCGTTTCATAACCGTGCGCAATACCTGAACGATTACTGAATCTGGGGAGACCAGGGTCCGTAATTACGGATCTTAATCCGCAGTGCTCGATTGGAAGGCGTTTCCCTAGTCACGGTAGGCCGTGTCGTCAAGCCTAACCGAGACGGTGATAGAGCTCACTTACCAGCTTAAATCCGGTACTAACTGACATGAGAGTCCCTAGAATTCGTTCCCGCAATCGACGCCTGTGAAACTTTAGCTCATTTCTTCCAACGGCGGTGTAAAGGCAATTGCGTGGAACTAGTGGCAAGACAGGCGAAGGACGTATACGTTGGGGTGTACGACAAGCTTCATCGGCCGCGCGGTTCTAGAGACTGTGGGAGGAGCAAGGGTCTCTTAGCGAGCCGTTTCCATTCAGCTACTCCGTCACCACCAATTAGGTGATTAGTGAATGAGCTGCGACAAAGACACTGTAGCTTTAGGGCACTATAGCGTCCGAGGAGAACAGGTGAGGCTCAACAGGGTCACTCGAGCTTACTCTGCCTTTCGCGAATCACGACAGCGACGGGCCGTGCCGCTTCGGTAATCGACGATCCCGCCTTTCCTGGTTTGGCCAAGCAGCGTCGCAAAAGAAGTTTAATTTATTCCTGTAAATACGTACCCATCTGATTGTCTCATTCTATCACTAACACATCGAAAGGGTGTCCTCCCAAGCCTCGCTTGTGTAGCGCCCGGGTAGGGTGTTCACCCCCAAACAAGGCTGGGCGGGCAACCAGCCACCAGCGCGCTCGTCGCGATACCGTGATGCTCATTTTGGTAACAACACAGCTCTTGAGTCGCATGCTAAGCATAACCTCTGCTCGCTGAAACCTCGTGCCGTTGGCAGCGTTTGTACTCCCGGCATCACTGAATTGATGGAGTTTAAGCTTTGCGACCGTCGAGTGAAGTCCCAGGTCCGGACATAGGAAGCTCTCGGCCACCATCTTCCCGGATCACCCATCCATTCCGACCCCGGGTAATTGCCCATCTATCATAAATGAAAGATGAAGCTAGAGAAAGGAAGAAGGAGAACGTAGAAAAGGAGAAACCCAGCAGCAGGCCAGTAGACTGATGCGGCCGCTGTGTCTAGATTTCGAACCTGTCGCAGAACGTCCTGAATTCAGGCGGTCCTTGATTCAAGGCCTGCTACGACTTCATCGAGGCGGGCAGGGTCCAAAGCTATGTGAGCTTCTGCAAGAGGAGAGCGATCCGGAGGAAGCATGGGGGAAAGTACAAAAGTTGATGGGCCGCCAGCTATCTCAGCGGAGGCTTCCTGGACGATATCTACTATACCCCACAAAGGTGGTACGGCGCAGCTAATTGTTTCAAGACTTGGCGGAATTCCGAATAAATGCCTATAGCGTTATAATTGTTTACAGTACCTAGTTACCCTGCGTATATTACGGGCAAAGTGAACGGATACAACCTAATTGTCCTCGAGCTTTGTGTGCTCGGGAGAGCTTTTCGCGATGCTAGTCCCCTATTTAGAGTAGAATGTTTCTCTGGACCCAAACGCTGGTCATGAGTAGGAAACCACCATCACTAGTAGCCGATGGCTCCTCTCTAACGGTCTATCTTCCTCATTCTTTCTCCCCTTTGACTAGAGAGACACTTCAGAGGGTCTATTCAGGGTACCTCCGTGGGGTTACAGGAGAGGTTACAAGACTTGCAGCGAGCGGGTTCTAGCCTTGCAAAGTTTGGACGAGCCTTGCAGGGATAAGTGTAACTACTTACTACCTATTTGGGCCTCATCTCCCTGCTCTTTCAGCTACCTCTTTCTCACTCTCTCACGTGAAATGCGCCTCAAGAGTATGGAGAATACTTTTCAGACGCAGTGCTTTCTTTTGCAGCCAAATTGTTGAGGCAAGTTTCTTCATATTTTGGTACTAATTTACTACCAAATGATCCGTCTCGGTTCACGTTTTGAACCTCCAGTGCTGGACTTCTCAAGTGTCTCTCTCATTTCTTGCCTCCCTCCGATTTTATTTCCTTCTTTTTGTCATGGACACTCGATCCAACGGTTTTAGAATCGCTGGCGATGGGTGGGGATGGTGTCGTGGCATGATCAACGCCAGAGGATTGTATCAAGCGATCCTGAAGCGACGAGGTATCGTAGATGAATTGATCAAGCATCGTGTGATTCCTGCCGTTTCTATGAGTATTCCTTGATATTTGGGACTTTATTGAGCGACAAGGTTTTCCGTTTCATACCTATTACAAAGAGAATCTAGCAATTGAAGAGGTGGCGAAGGTCGCAAGGACAGCAGGACGACGAGACGCAAATATATCACCTCTAGATTCCTAATCGAGCGTGATTATGGGGTTCCAAACGTTGATTATTTTGCGCGGCGGCTCTGAATAGGGCAAGTGAGACTACTTAGGTAGAAGAGACAATGAGAAGTATGGAGGGTTCGAATTAGCGAGGAAGAGGATGATGATTTATTCTCACTGTACAACAAAAAGGGAAAGATTTTGGCCTAGAGCTAGGTACCAACTCCTTTTATATTCACGCCATCCATAGCTCGGCCTCAGTCAGTCCTGTATGAAACCTCAGGGGACTCTGTGCTACTTATCGAGCGCAGGGTTGTCATGAGGGTCATGCGACCATCGAGTAAACGACTGTCCTATACAAGCAGCGGTATCAGACAGTAATATGCGAAACGTAGTGCTTAGAGTTGGAAAGTCAAACTGCCCAACGAACACCTCAAATGGCGAGATGTATATCTGCTGCTCAGGAACTTAGCTTGACCTCACGTCTACGCCTAACTCAAGCCCCGATTTTGGGGTGCAAATGAAAAAGAACTGAACCATGAAGACCTATTTTTTTTTTTTAATTACAGCGCCCTATTCTACACCGTAACGATGATGGTAATTGTTACTGAAAGCTCATGTTGTACGTATGACCACTTTGCCCTAAGTTTTGTCGCAAACGTATGACGATTGCCCCATCTAACCACTTGGACTTCTGGGCACTGAATACAATGCTGGGCGGGATCTTCTGGTGCTAAAACGGCTGTGTCCTGCTAATATTTGGTTCAACAATGTATCAACTAATCGTAAGATGGGGTCGAGGCTGGTTTCTTCGACTAGTGCCTTGCCCCGCGTTGGTCGGGCCCTTCGGCTAGTCCTATTTTCAACACGGCCGGCCCGGAGTAACCGTCTAGACAGACATTTGTTGGGTGAGTCGAGCCAACTCAGCCCAGACAATCCACACGTAAGCCGTGGTTGGATGTGGGATTAAATTTGGGCGGATCTTCTAGTCTATTATGAAATACCACAATACTGAAGCATTTCGGTGTGCCAGCAAAGCCACCACGGCCCAGGTGTCAGCGCAAGGCTGTGGCTACCCCCTTGTCCCAGACGTGTCAAAGACTGCCATGGGTCCTGGCTTGACTTAACGACATCTCTAAGTTAGATAGGGTTTCCTGCCAGGCCTTGACGTTACGACCGTGATCCATCTATCTCACTATGCTAGATGTTTTGCAATTGCTCGATGCCAGCTAAAGGACCCTAGTAGTTCGTTACTTGTCGTCTGTCGCCTTCTTTTTTGCCAGGAACATGATACTTATGAGACATGTCCCTATGCTAGAGCACCTTAGGCTCGGGAATGCCTATACAGTAGTCAAGCTCAGTGCCTGTGCTCATGGGGAGGCGGATGGGCTGCTCTCATCTTATGAGCTTGCGGACATGTGTAGGAGTCTTGAGAGTGCTTACGCTCCAGGGGTGGACTGAAGTACGCTACTTAGCGGGTCAGCTGCACGCGATTAAGGATGGACGGATCTAAAGGGCCTCACCCTACCCGCGATTAAGCAAGGAATACATAAGACATCACGCAGCCGCTTCCTACGTAACTGTTAGTTTGTCACGTTTTGCTCAAGCATTTGCGGGTTCTATCTAGGGCTGCAGTAGCGCTAGTTACCGACCGCAACTCTGAAACCACCAGTCACGGGCTAGCAAAATGAAGATGATGCAGCAAACATCTCCCTACTTCCCAACAATGCGTTGCTTGCCGCTCCCTGTCGGGCTCAAAGACAGGCCAGGCTCCTCTGCCGCTGACCGTACGTGTACAGTATGCAGCATAGCGTGTTCTGATGACATGCCGAGCTACCTAGTTTGGCATCCAGTGGCGCTTCTGGCCTCCGTCCCCTGACGCCCGCCCGGTGCCCGCCCGGTGTGGTTTTGCTGATGTCCCCGTGTGAACGATAATTCCCGAATTTCGGTCGTCATGTCAAGATTGGTAGATCAAGGCTCGTGGTGGCATTTCCACGGGTACCTGTACTATTTGTTCAAGGAAAATGGGATCTTTCGAAAGGCTAAGAGGGTCGAACATAGGTTTGGGCATGATGCCTACAGGAGATAGAGCTACCATTGAGGCTCCGTGACGGAAATATTCATCTACCAGACTCGGCTTAGAATCCGATGTCCAAGGTGGCTTACACCAGCACACCATCTTCTACGCAAGCCCTACCTTAGCGCGGTTCAGCGTTGCTTTCCCCTCGTGATGGTCGTTTCCTCGACAACCAGCAGTCACTTGCAGTTTCGGTGTACGCCATACCCAACTGCTGCAAACTACAAAATCCAACCCTCAGCCCGCGGGTTGCAGAACCCAACATAGCTTTAATGTCAATCCAGATTCAACATGTCCAAGCCTACATCTCAGACTCCGCTGATCGATGATATCGACTGGTCATTGCTCTTTGACAGCGATCTGCCAGCTCATGATGCCCCTCCACCACTATGCGACTCGGCAGACACAAGCCCGCAAGCCACGAAAAGAAGGCGCGATGATTCCGTAATGGGCATTTCTCCCCATCCAGCAAAGAAACAAGACAAGAAGAAAGAAATAGATATTCACTATAGCTGCCCCTACCGTAGACGAAATCCTCGAATGTTCAATATCCGCGACTTTCAGACCTGTGCCAACCAGTCCTTTGCCAGTATAACTCTTGTCAAGTAAGGCCTCCCTCTCTCCTTGCCTATTTCTCGAGCGAAACAGACAGCTGACTGTTTCCTAGACGCCATGTCATGAGCGCCCATCAGTCGAACGACTTCACTTTGCAATGCCCAGAATGCAAATCATGGTTCCGGGCTCCGAAGGCCCTTGACAGCCATTTGAAGAACCAGACCTGCTCGAGCCTACCACCCCCTGCCGTCGATGAATATGATAAAGGCATCACCGAAGAAATGGAGGTTAGGCTCCGAGATCGCCGGGCCAAGACTCAGGTTTTGACGTGGAAAGACCTCTGGCGTACACTATTTCCTTGTACCGAGGACATCATAGCCCCGGGTATGTTCCCATCATGGCGTGTCAGTCTACTTGTTCTTTTGGTACTAATTGGGGAGAGTGTTATTAACATTAACTTGGCCTTGAGACTAACCGCTCCGTCTAGACTTTGAGCCCATCCTCGAACGGGACGAAGCGAGAGAGCAATTCTACCAAGGATTGTCGCAGCTGGATCACAACACGATGCTTGCGGTGCGCGATGTCTTGTTAAACCCCGACGTTGACCCGGTCGAAGTTGTTCGAAAGGTCCATCATATTGTCGATACTTCACCTCCGCGAGCCCAGAGAACTTCGACCTTGGTCATGGGCGCGCTTCCTGACGAGCTCTCAGTGACGCTATTTCGGTGAACCAGACACGATGCAGGGGTTTTCCTGATCTCCGTGATCTAGACTGATCTGTTTGATCACGGTTGGGCCTTGTTTTTGGGAGGACACAAACGGCGAAGCTCAAGTTGCACAGGAGCAGATCTGGGCTCGCTCGGGGCCGCCCGGAGCCGGAAAAGTGGATCTAAGCCCCGGCTGAACCGGACCCCGCTACCCCTCCCCCACATCAGGAACTGGAGCTTTCCTTCGATAAGGGAGGGCCACCAAACTTTCTCGCGCGGGCTTTATTAGAGCTTCTCCCCCTCTCCCCCTCCCAACCAAGCTCGTTGACATCACCTCCCTGCTGAAGACGCTCGCGCAACATCGTCCATCATGTCCCACTCTCACGACGGTTCTGCCCCGCACTCGCACTCCCACGAGGGCTTCTCAGCGGCCGAGCATGGCCACTCGCACGAGATCCTCGATGGACCCGGTAGCTTCCTCGGCCGCGAGATGCCCATCGTCGAGGGACGCGAGTGGTCGGAGCGTGCCTTTACCATTGGAATTGGGGGGTGAGTTGGATCGTAACGTTGCTATGCTGCAGCAAGAGAGCTGACCTTTCTCTACTAGTCCCGTTGGCTCCGGTAAGACAGCTCTGATGCTCGCCCTGTCTCGTGCCCTCCGCAAAGAATTCTCCCTCGCCGCCGTAACGAACGACATCTTCACTCGCGAAGACGCCGAATTCCTCACCCGACACCAAGCCCTTCCCCCCTCGCGTATCCGCGCCATCGAGACGGGTGGTTGCCCGCACGCCGCCGTCCGCGAGGACATCTCACAGAACCTTGCCGCTCTCGAGGACCTGCACCGCGAGTTCGACACAGACCTGCTGTTGATCGAGTCCGGCGGCGATAACCTCGCTGCCAACTACAGCCGCGAGCTGGCCGACTTCATCATCTACGTCATCGACGTCAGCGGTGGTGACAAGATCCCTAGGAAAGGCGGCCCGGGAATCACACAGAGTGATCTGTTGATCGTGAACAAGACTGACCTGGCCGAGATTGTCGGCGCCGACTTGGGCGTCATGGAAAGGGATGCCAGGAAGATGCGTGAGGGGGGTCCCACGGTATTCGCGCAGGTCAAGAAGGACGTCGGCGTTGATCATATTATCAACTTGATCAAGAGCGCATGGAAGGCCAGCGGCGCTGAGGAGGAGAGGAGAAGCAAGGGAGGACCAAGAGCCACCCCTGGCCTGGAGGAGTTGACGAATGCATAATCACATACCCACGTATGTCAAAAAACACAAGGCTCGGCTCAATATAGCTATGACTCTTGAGTTAATAGTTAGAAGATATAATCATAAAAGAAGCTAAAGTCTTAGCTAAAATATCATATTAATGTTTTATGAATTAAGGCTAATAGTTAGCTAAAGTCTTAGCCACTACATAGTATTAATCTTTTATAAAGCAAGGCTAAGCTTAGCCTTACCATAGCATAAGGATTTATCTCATGTTCATGTTTTAATGACTAGACATACTACGTTGGATTCTCAAAATGGTCAAAGAAAAGGGAAATAACGCCTGTTTGTTCATCTAGAGAGGTATACTGAGTGTCATGTCTATGCCTGGTCATTCCATCATCATGTCGCCGTCCGCTTGCTGCGCACTGGCGGCAATCTCCAACAAGGGCCCCTCGACGGGAGTCGCATTTCGTGGCCACACCCGCTTATACAAGCTAACGCCAATAGAGTCCTGCGGGTTGATTCGTCCGTCAAAAGTAGCCTTAAAGTAACCGTGTGTACCAAGAGGCTCCTTGATGAAGCCGCTTCGGCCGCGCTTGGTCCACATAGGCAGGGCCTTGAACCACTCGACATCCTCGCGGTTGAAGAACATGTATCGAATGGTGACAAGCTTCTTGTGGATGTGGTATGGGTGTCCGGTGAGGATGATTCGCTTAGCGATGACGCGAGAGGTCGAGGGCGGTAGGGCAGTTCCGGTGCCAATAAGTGACATGCCGATGTGCTGGCCGTCTTCCTTCTCAACCTCCTCGGCAGTAGTGCGCTTGAAGAACAGAACGGGTACTGCACCCCAGGTAATAGGACCCAGAAAGGTTGCAATGGCTGATTGGCCAGGGTGCAAATACCGGCAGTACTTGTGAACGTCGTTGGGTGTCTGACCGGGTTGAGAGAGGAGGGGCTTGACAACCAGACGACGGGGTCCACACTGGATGATGAGTTCCTCCTTGGACTTGATAGATTTGGTGTAGTCGGAGCTCAGGTTGAAGAGGTAGTTGACTGCTGTCTTTTTGTTCTCGTGTCGTAGCAGAGAAAACAGGGTCACGGGAGACTTGGGGTTGTAAGTCTTCTCCACGATTGGAGAAATACCCTTGATGTAGACGTGAACGCGGGTTCCAGGCTCAACTCCGCCGACAAGAGCCTCTCGTGTAGCCCTTGACCGGGAAGAGTTGTAGTCGGGAATCTGGAGTAGGCGGCGCCACTCCTCAGGCTCGTGTGCGCGATCCTCGTCCTCCTGCCATACGCTGGTTCGCAAGCTCTTGAGGCCACGGTATCGTGCCAAACGCTCTCGCGCCAACACGTTGGGGTGCAACTCGATCTCATCGGGGAACTCCTTGTCGTCCTCAACCTCATCCCGCTTTCCCGCTCGGTATTGCTCGAGCTGCTTAGCATCCTCCTCCTCGTCGGGCTCAATCATCATCTCCGACTGGGGATACTCCGAAGGGGCACCTTCGGTGGCTGGTGCGGGGGCATATCCCTCCAGGCCATCCTCAGGTCGGGCTGGTTCCTCCTCTGCTTCGTCCTTCATCTCGAAATCCTCCATATCGGACTCGGAGTCAGACACATCCTCCAAATACCAGGCTGACTGATAGTTGGATGTGCCCTTGGGTACCTTCTTCTTAATCTTCTTCGCTTCAGCCTCTTCATCCGAAAAGTAGTGGTGCTCATCAAGCAGGACGCCCTTCTTTGGCGCCGCCTCGGCCTCCATGGCAGCATCGTCATCAGCGTCCATCATGACCTCCTCGGGGGCTAGCTCAACCAGATCGTCTCGATCCTCAGATGGCTCATCCAGGACCTTCTCGCCCTCTTCCGCCTCAATTGTCATTTCTTCGCCTTTCTTCTTGATGTGCTTTGGTAAAGGAGCCGCGACAATCTTTTCGATTTGGAAAGTTCCCCAGTCACCAACCTGGACAAGGCGATCGGCCTTGAGACCCTTGCCACGAACGATACCAGTGATGATTGTCGAGTCGGACTCTGAATAAGCAAACTTAATATCCTCAGCCAGCATCCAACTCCTCTCCTCCCTCCACCTTATACCCTTGGGGGTTGTGCTGCATAGTGATCGCATGAGGTTGGCGCATTCTTGTCGGTTTTCAAGACTGTAGAGCTTCTCTTGCTCGGGGTGGAAGTGGGTGATGAAGGATTTGAGAGAGGTTAAGACGCCCTGTCGCTGCTTCGCAGGCTCAATCTTGTCGAGGCCTTGGACGAGGGTAAAGAGGGTCGACATGCCCTGGCTCTCAACACTCCGTAGGATCAATTCTCCAACTTCATCGACCTCAACGCTAGCGGAAAGAACGATAACGATAAAGTCGGCTACCCGCGCGGCATCAAGGCAGGCGCTCAGATCTCGCTCGAGGGGAATGTACTGCAACTTTTGCTTGAATCGGTCGACAGTTACTCGGTTGCCCTCCGTGGCAGTGTCTTCGATGTCGAGGCTGCCGTTAAGCTGTTGAATCGCGGCCCTGGCATCTCCGTCGGCGCAGAGGGGAATGACAGCGACGTTCCTGGGCGCACCGTCCCGTCCAGCGAAGACGGAAGCCTCCTTGACGTGCTCCTTGTGCTTGTTCAACCGGGCCTGCTTGGCCTGGTTGCGTCGGTCGAACTTGGACATGACTTGTTGATGGGGAGTTTTTCGCTGGCCTTTTTCGTTCGGAACTCGACCTGTTTCTGTTAGAACGGCAATTAATGGCAATTTTTAGAGTGGTCCTTACCCTTGGCACGGTCTCTCAACTCATGCTTGGAAGCAGCCCTCGACTTGAATGCCTTGTGTGTGACCTTTGTCGTGGGCCGATGTGAGTGAGCCACGGCAGCAGGCATCTTGGCGTCACCACCGGCTTTGAATCGAAATGGTAACGAAGCCAGATTGGTCAGACAAGAAGGCGAAAAAATATTCTTCTTCTCTGCGAAAGTTGTCGATGGCAATATCGTCGATTATCGAAGGCGGTCATGGCGGGGTTGTGGCTATCTAGAATTTTTTGTGCGGGTCTTATCGATAACCGAGTGGGCTGCCAGCCAGCCAATGGAATTATAGCGATAGGCGGCCCATGCTTGGCGTTCTAGAAATTTTGTTTTATGCCAATCGCTCCCGCCATTCCAAGCTGCCTTTTCCTCCAGCCAGCGCGTCGACGATTCGCAACGATGGAGGTCGATACGATTGACGAGCCCATCACCAAGGTGCGCGAGAATGGCGCGCTCGCCGTTCAGGGCGCTCGAACAGAGCTGGTCCCTCGCCATGAGCGGGAGAAGGCTCGTCGCATCCGAGAAGCCAACAAGGCCTACGGTCGGGGGAAGAAGGTCAACACCAAGGCCATCAAGGACAAGAAGCTTCGCAGCAACTTGAAGCGTCTCGAGAACAAGTACCAGGATGCCACGATTAAAGCCAAGGATGCCGAGATCCTGCTCGAGAACGAGGCCGGCTTTCTCGAGGCCGAGGATGAGCTCGAACGAACGTACAAGGTCCGGCAGGAGGACATAACGAGCGACGTGGCCGTGGAGACGGCGCAGAAGCGCTTCGAGCTCAATCTTGATGCTCTGGGCCCCTATACATTCGACTACTCGAGGAATGGGCGGGACTTGTTGCTCGCCGGCCGCAAGGGTCATGTTGCGACTATGGACTGGCGAGAGGGCAAGCTGGGCTGCGAGTTGCAGCTCGGTGAGACGGTGCGGGATGTGAAGTGGTTACACAACAACCAGTACTTTGCCGTGGCGCAAAAGAAGTACGTCTACATCTACGATCACAATGGCGTGGAGCTACACACCTTGAGGAAACACCAGGAGGTGTCCCATATGGAGTTTCTGCCGTATCACTATCTACTGGCGACGATTGTAAGTTTCACGCGCTGACGAGGCCTTCACCCTACTAACCATCTTCAGGGATCTGTCGGTATTCTGAAATATCAAGATACTTCAACAGGACAATTAGTCGCCGAGATCCCGACCCGGTTAGGTCAGCCCGTCTCTCTCGGACAAAACCCCTGGAACGCGATTCTACATGTCGGTCACCAGAACGGAACGGTCACACTATGGTCGCCCAACTCTTCAGATCCTCTTGTCAAGCTGCTAGCGCATCGAGGCCCCGTACGGGATTTGGCGATGGACCGTGAAGGTCGGTACATGGTGTCAACTGGTCAGGATCAAAAGATGGCAGTCTGGGATATCAGGATGTTCCGCGAGGTCAACAGCTACTTCACACGGCAGCCTGCGTCCTCGGTATCGATTTCAGACACTGGTTTGACGGCTGTTGGCTGGGGCACTCAGACCACCATCTGGAAGGGCCTTTTTAATAAGAACGCACCTGTGCAAGAAAAGGTCCAAAGCCCCTACATGGCTTGGGGTGGTGAGGGCAAGCGTATCGAGCGCGTCCGCTGGTGCCCCTTCGAAGATGTCCTTGGTCTCGGTCACGACTCGGGCTTCTCATCCATCATCGTCCCTGGCGCCGGTGAGGCCAACTTCGACGCCCTCGAGGTCAACCCCTTCGAGACAGCCAAGCAGCGACAAGAGTCCGAGGTCAAGGGTTTGCTCAACAAGCTCCAACCCGACATGATTGCGCTCGACCCCAACTTCATTGGCAACCTCGACTTACGATCCGAGAAGCAGCGTCGTGCCGAGAAGGATCTCGACGCACCGGCTACAGACATCGCCGAGGAGATCCGCAAGCGAGCGAGAGGCAAGAACGGCGCTCTCAAGAAGTACTTACGGAAGCAGCGCAAGAAGAACATCATCGACGAGAAGCGACTTCAGGTGGACGAGATCTGGAAGGAGCAGCAAGCGCAAAAAGACAAGAAACGCCAGGAGGTGGAAGCGGATCTGGGACCGGCGTTGTCGAGGTTTGCGAAAAAGGAGCAGTAGATGTGTTTGTACAAATTCCAATAATACCCCCGAAGCTCACGCTATTCCCGTTAGCCTGATGAAGTGAAGTGGTTTTATCTACCAAAACTCCAATTTTTCAAGGTCTATATGCCCGTGATCCGTTTTCATGAACCCAATCCTTGTACTGTGGTCTATGTTTTTTTTTACCCAGGTTCTCCCATATGATACATCATCCCCCATCATATCATCAATCGTCCCAAGCTTAGAGCAGCTTCAGCCCTCCAGTGACCTGGTCAACGACGCTCTTGGGTGCAGGTCCAACACCGAGAACAGTCATGCTGCCCGCCTCGATCTGGGTACGGCCTGCGTCCTGGATCACCTCGGCAGTAAGGCCCAGGGCGCGAGCCTTGCGTCGCAGCTCGAGAATCTCGTCTTGGCTCTTGACTTGCACGGCAATCTTGGCCTGGCCGAGGCGTTCCCATCGGTTGAGGATCTTGCGCTGGGGCGAATCGGCGGAGCTGCGGGAGAGGGTCTTGTAGCAGGCGAGGGTAGCGTGGGAGCATTGCGCGGCGATTTTGCCTGGAAATGACAGTCAGCTATGAGTCCCTCAAATAGTCCCAACAAAGACATTATCGTAGTAATTGCGCTAAACATACCCTTCGTCATACCCAGATCTGTTCGAACGACTAGAACCAGCTTGCACTCCTCGCCATTGTCCGTGACAACAGGCTTCTTCTCCTGCTCAGCCCTCAGACCCTGTCTGCGATCGGCATCGGGTCCATTAGACCAGTTCGGCGCATGATCAAGGATCGAGTCTCCCTCGTCAATGTCGCTCTCCTCGCTTTCCTCGGGGTCGTGGAGGTTGCGCCGGCGCTCCTCGGCGAGGTCGGGAGAGATGAGGTATCCGCGGGTAGTGAAGACGCCGAATGCGAAGCCGGTGATGAGGGAGACGATGGCGGTGGAGAGAAGGATTCCCGTTGCGACGCCGCCTTGGTCTGCCATGGCGGGCGATTTTTTGTTCTATTTTTACGTGCGGAGGAGTCGGTGGTTTGGAGAGTTGTGATGTTGGAGTCGGTGATGGAGCTAAGTTGATGGTGCGGCATCACGTGGGGCAGCAATTGCTTGGATATGTCGGACGGCGATAAGAGAACCAAGCCCCTGCAAATCTCATCGATCTACAGTTCTCCGTAGCTGACGGAAATATTAACGATTAGCCGAAACTTTAATTTTTGTTAAACCTCGTTCAATATTTCCTATCTACTTGGATAACAGGCAAAAGTTGCTAATTATTATCGAGCTCATGTGTGAGAGTGCTTCTATCATGTCATCCAGAGGGCCACGCAACACAGTCCGAAACGAGCTCATCATGACTCCTTTTTGAATAAGCAATTATGTGCTCCATATGGACTCAAAGTGTGTTGTTGCTTCACAAATTCCTTTCTTTGTGGAGGTACACAATTGAGACAGGTTCGCTAACACAGCTTTTCAGGAGAATAACGCCATGCGGATGGCAAATAAAGCAACCCGATATGAATGGCTTGATCCACCAGTGATTTTATCCAATCCAACAATACAAGGATTATTACTTGAATATGTCAAGTTTTCACACTCCGTATATGACCAGGAAATTCCCTTCTTTTACAAAACTTGTTTACCAACGCCGGCACATCCCGTGCTTTGAGTATATCCACCATAAACTCCTCGCTCTCGCACTGCTTCATTTACGTTACAATCACACCTCGCTGAATGTACGCGCTCTCGGCGTGCAAGGGATGACATCCCATGATCTTTGAGAAATCATTGAGACACTCGGTCTTTGCCTCCATGTGGCCCGTCTTCCTGCTGATGCCCTCGCGAGGGATAAAGTTGGCGTACTTCTGGTGGCCATTGACCAGAAGAGGGCCCTCTCCAGTCAACAAGGATTGGACAAAGTTGAAGGCGATGTCCTCGCAGTTGAGACCCTCGTCGACATAGGTCCTGAGCTGGTTCATGGTGGTGTCGTTGGAGTGGTAGTAGTCGAGGAACGAAATATGCGAAAAGGCCAGGTTGGTGAGGATCATGGAATACTCGTCCTCGCCTTTCCTGTTGGAGCAGATGTCGTACTGGTGGTACCCATACATATCCACGGGAGAGCACCGGGCCACGGCTCCTGTAATTCGGTTCCGGCCAAACTTGCGCCATGTCTGGAAGACAAACTCGAGATCGCTAGGATGGTAGTATACATCGTCGTCGGAGAGGAGGATCGCCTGCGTCTTATACTCGGGATCGGGTAGGAACTTTTCGTTGAGGCTGTTGTGCTTGGACTTTCGGTACCTCACCGGGACGCCGCGCTTGGAAACGTAGTTCTCGGGAGGGGCGTTTTCGAGGTCGTTCCAGACGATGACGATCTCTTCGAGCGAGGGAATGTCCTCGCTCAAGAGGATGTTGAGGGTGTTCTCGAGTTCCTTCGGTCGACGGTATGTTTGCATGGCAATACTAGATTAAAAGTGTTAGCTGGATCGCAAAAGACACACGATCTTGTTCACATACGTAAACTTGTTGTCCATCAACTTTTCGTATTTCTTTTGCGACTTCTCCCAGAGCTCGGGTGTGCCCTTGTGGTTCATATCGACGCATGTCGGGAACTTGGGCATGATGCCACTGATGACCTTGGGAATGAGCAGGCCGGCATTCGTGTACTGAACAGTAAGAGTAATGAAGACGACGGTAAAGATGAACGAGGCCAGGATAGTAGCGACCCGTCGAAATGCGCGAGACTTGACAACCTCGGGGATGGGGACATCAGGGATGTTAATCTTTGCCAATTGAAGCCTTGTCCTCTCAAACCTCATCTCGATCTTGTGCTTCAAGGGTTCGAGGGCCTCGAGCAGGGCCTCAAGCTTGGCCTTTAGAGGCTCCATCTTGGACTGCAAGGGCTTCAACATGATGGCAGCTGAGGTTGGTGAGGAGGACCGAACAGACTCGAGTCCGCGGGGGGTATGGGGGAGTATGTATAATCCCGCCGGTAATAGTGTCTGCTGGATCTCCTGGTCCTTAATTCTTAAATGGGTCTAGCCACCGGGCCTAAAAACAGGGAGGGCTAACGGTGCATTATCCGATTTGGTGATGACTTTCGAGGCTGAGAAGAGAAAGAGAGCGTGGGAAAGGAGAATGGAATGACTGCTCCGCGATGGAGCCGAGGCACATTGAATTAAAATACCTGATAACTGCAAATTCTGTTTACTAAAAAACTGGCACAATGAGGCAAAAACCTGTCGTCCGTTTCCCCCTTACATGCGCGTTACACACAAACTGCCCCTGAAAATAAAAACGGAACCCTTGAATTAAAGATGCATCAGTGGAGCCGGGGGGCGAGCCAACAGGGGCCCGGATGTGGCCTGCACCCTCTCGCTTCTCTTGGCATCGAATCGGGAGATGTGCGGTTTTAAAGCCCGTTTTGCCGTTGGTTTGTCGTGCTCTGCTCCGCTAGACCTGACATGGAAAAGAAAGATCTGACTCTACCCAGGATGGCGGGATCAAGGAGAGCAGTGTCATGTTGAGTGATAGATGATTGTGACCCAGGTAGCAATGGCGAGAGAAGCTTAAAATTATCTCTGTTTTAGCGTTGACGTTTGTCATGAGGTTGAATGTGGCTTGGTCATCACTCCTAAATTAACCACAACTTGGAATTGCGTTGCGCCTCCCTGTTTGGCATCGCAATCAGTCATATTTTGCGAGCGTCAGAACTACAAACAAGCCAGCGCTATGGTGCCAAAGTACCTCTTAGTTTTCATGCAAACCTTATTTATCTTATTGCATAGTTAGCTTTACAAGGAAAACACACTGAAAGACTGTCAAGACTGATTGTGGCTTCTTGGTCTTGCACCATCATGATGTGTTCTGATTGGCTGTGAGGTGTTCAAATAATTCCTGATGTGTACCTACACACTTACACGGAGAAGACACATGCAGCCCATGAATGTTTGGCAGCTGTTTCAAAGCATCAAGATGGGTTACTTCTCATCAGTTAATTTATAGTCGTGGGTGTTGCTTTCATACTTTTGTCCCTGTGGCGCGCCACTATCAAAACCCACCTCTGCACAGCATCCCACATGCGTGGGGTCTCACAGCTGACTTGCATCCCCCGCGAACCCCAGCACTAAAAAAGATCTCACAAACCACCACCACTCGCAACGTTGCACAACTTTCGTCTCAGTTCTGCAACTCGGCAGGGCTCGTGTTACCCATCATGACCGGGAATAAGGCTCTCATCGCCGGCATCTCCGGGTGCTCTTCCAGCGGAAAGACGACCCTTGCTCGTCTGCTGCGAGACATTTTCCCCCACACTTTCATCCTCCACGAGGATGACTTCTATAGGGCTGAGGTTGAGTACGTGCAGCTTACCTTTGCATCTTGACTATTATAGACAAGTCTTTTACCAGGATTGTAGCTGACTTGTATTATAGGTTGCCTATGAAGAATGGTCTTCGGGACTGGGACTGTCCCGAGGCCCTCGACATCCCCGCCATGGCCGAATCCCTGGCTTACATCCGTCAACACGCCTCATTTCCCGTAAGTACTCCCTTCCTACTCAGTCATGACAACTCGAGACCAACATTCCCTCAAAGCCAACCCTCGACTCCAAAGAGGACCAAAACTCTGTAGGCAAGTGCCCAGTCTCAGAGTCCACCATCGCCGCCCAGCGCGCCAAGGTCGAGGCAGCTCTGGGACCCGACCACCCCCTCCGTACAAACCTCCGCCTCTGTCTTCTGGACGGCTTTCTACTGTATACACCTTCCATGGCTGCTATACAGCCACATTTAGATATCAAGCTATTCTTGAGGACAACGTATGCCAAGGCCAAGGCGAGGAGGGAAGCGAGAGATGGCTACGTCACACTTGAGGGCTTCTGGGCGGATCCCCCAGGATATGTGGACAAGATTGTCTGGCCCAACTATGTAGAGCAGCACGCCTGGATGTTTGAGGGTGGTGATGTGGAGGCCGAGTTCAAGACGGATGTGTTGGACAAGCAGGGCATCAAGGTACAGAAGGATGCGGGCGCTGATGGCGATATCGAAAAGACATTCGAGTGGACTGTAGATACCATCTTGGAAGAACTAAAGAAGCAGATCTAGACAAAATCGGATTTTTTTGGATATGTCGAGCTCATCTTATCCCACAGGGGACAAGCCCGCCCAGCCGAAGCTCAACCTCTACGATTCTCCGTCATCAGTTTGACTACTCTTCTAAGCCTTAGCGAACTCGAATACATTGACATCATAATAGAGCCAAAAGCTTCACTAAATCTTTCTTTTTTTTTTCTCCTAACCCTTACTACATCTTTAGGTAAGATGGTGAAGAATTACAGAGGATGCCGAGTCCATCATTTCATTTCACCCGTGTCACCCTTCATCAGATCCTCATCTACTCCAGATCTACATCCACATCCATGAGCTCCACGCTTACCTTGGCAGCTCTCTTCTCTCCCGTCAATAGCTCCACCGCCTGCTGGGCGGCCTTGGTCATAGCCTCCAACTTGTTCGTTGCCCCTGTGATGTCCCCCACAACCCGGTCCCCGACTTTCACTACGCATGAGTACTCTGGCACCACCCCGTTGGTCACAGTGTAGTTGTACTCCACCTTCTTGGCACCTGACAGAACGGAAAGTTCTTCCTTGGGGTGCTGGATGTGAATGCTGTCGCGAAGAACGCGTTCCAAATAAGGCAGGATGCCAAATCGTCGAACAACGTCTTCACATTCTTGAATAGAACCCGAGTCGACCCAGACGGCACCAATGAGTGCCTCCATAAGATCCGAGTAAAACTTCTTGGGTTGGAAGCGAGAAAGTAATGCCCAGGGGTAATGCGTCCCGTTCTCGAGGGCCTCTAGGATCTCACCTCGCAATGTCTCGAAGCGCGCCGTGACTTTATCCTGCTCGCGGCCGATGTCTGGCGAGGTAAATCGCATGAATTTCCACAGGGACAAAGTTGTTTCAGTGTCTTCCACGACCCCGTCAGCATTGAACTTCGTCTCTCGTCGGCGGACATTGTGCTCCATGTTAACGAAGGAAAGAAACTCCCCGTTGACCAAGGCTGTCTTGATCATGTGCAGGCGTGAATTGGGGATCGCAGGCTTCCAGTTGAACATTTTAGTGACGACGATGTAGTCGAGAACGGCGTCGCCCAGAAACTCGAGCTGTTCGTATGATCGCTGGTGAGTATCACCCGCGTATGATCCGTGAGTGATTGCCTCAACCAGCAGTGCCTTCTTGCGGAACGAGTAGCCTATCAGCTCCTCAAGAGGTGCAAGCGTAGGCGGCAATGGCACATCAGCAGGTGCCATGTCGAATAGAATCTGCCGGGCCCGACCATCTTGGTGCCAGTGACACTTTTCACCCAAAAAGACAGAAATACACTTCAAGGCCTTTTCCATGCCACCGTCCTGGAAAGAAGCCCCAATAAGCGCTTCTACCACGTCAGCAATGGGTTTCTGTCCGATATTTCTCTCCGGTGGTTTGGCAGGTTCTTCTTGGAGAAACTTGTCAAGGTAAAGAGGCTTCCACTTTTGGCCAGTGAAAGACTTGGAAAGGATGAACTTTGAGAGACCGCTTTCCAGGCAAGCCCGGTGAAGCCGTGTGTTAGATACAAGCCTATCTTTGAAGTGCACCAAAAGCCCTTCCGGCCAGTGAGGGTCTATAATTAAAAGTCAGCAAGGAAACGGGAGTTTATGGGAGAAGGTACTTACGCTCTGCAAAGGCCTGGATGACCGTGCAATACTTCAAAATCGAGTCACCCAGAAATTCGAGCCGTTCATAATCGACGGGCTCAATTGCGCTGCGACAGCTAATGGCTTCGAGCACCAACTGAAGATTTGTGATGCCAACTGGCTTCAACAGCGTCGAGGAGAGCTCCGTAGCAATGAGCTGAACCTCAAGCTCGTGAATGATAGAGGGCAGCAACATGCCAAGTTTCACAACCCGCCTTGGGATAGCATCGACTGTTGCCCAGGAAATGGGAAGGACACGGCCGTACGGCTTGGTGCTAGCCTTAGGAGGTTGATCCGACTCGTTGATGGGATGGAGCAAGTCTGCACGCCGCGACCACTTCTTAACCACGAGGTATGGTTGATCTTGTGGTGCGTTTGTGTACTCATAGAAAGGATTCTGTACGTCCTCCAAAAGAGGTTTAGAGGGAATCGTGCTGAGGTAGTGGAAAGGAGACCCTCCTCGGTCTCGGATAAGAAATTGCCTAATTGTGATATCGCCTTCGCTATCACGGAATGGCACAGCACCGATCTGCTTCCTCGACAGGTCATTGGTTTCATAAACGAATTTGACCACATGGCTGCAGTCTTCCACCTTCCATCGGTGCCCATAATGGAGGGCAAGCAAGGTCGATGTGTGATCAGGCAGTGTGGCAGCATCGTTATGAGAAATTCTTCGGGCCGAGACAAATTTAATAGCCCACTCATAGTCTGCATGGGGGTAGATTTTGATGTCTCGCGGTTGCGAGACTTTAACGGGGAGGACGACCTGGAAACGAGAAGGGTCGGCAAGTTCCTCGTCAAAGAAGTCGAACGTGTACAGCCACTTATCCTCAGTCTTTTGCCAATTCTGTGCCACTGGAACCCATGGGTTGAACAGAGGCTCGGCCTTGAGGTCCAGAACTTGTTCCACGTCCTCGGGTACCAAGTTCATAGGCAGCAAGTTGTTGCTAACGAGTCCCTCTTCGTACAGGGCCACATACGCTCGGAACGCTGCATCCTTCATGGCGTTCTTTTCGGATTTCCATGCACATCCACTCCTGAACTTACGCAGATGAGCCGGTAAGCCTGAGGGTAGCGTAACCGTTGCCCTCAAGAGCTCCCCTCCATAGGAATCTTCCTTGCGAAAGATGTAATCGGGTCGTCGGTCAGCATAGTCGGCTCTAAACACAACCTGGCAGAAGTGTTCGAGGTGTTGTCTAGCGTTCTCAAAATCCAGTCTCGCACCAGATGGCTTCACAGTGTAGTGGATCGAACTTGTTGCCTCAGAATCTGCCAGTTCGTCCAGTCGCTGCAGTTCCCTCTGGTCATCTTGATATCGCGTCTTCATTGCTTCCTCTAGCTCATTCCATGTGCGGGGGTTCGCGTTTGTGCTTTCCAATGCAATCATCTTGGACTCTTGCATACGAGCCCTACCACGGCGCTGGATAAAGGACCTGAGGGTAGTGGTCGCATCGAAGCAAACCACCAGATTGCAAGCAGGGACGTCGATGCCCTCCTCTAAAACACTAGTGGCCACCAGAAGATTGATCTCTCCAGATCTGAACTGTTCGAGGACTTTGGTGCTACCGCCGTTGTCGAATTCGTACATGTTGCGTTTTCGTTGGCCGTGACTTGATGTGCCGACCATGGTCCCAACGCGGTATCGCTTTTGAACAGGCGGGAACTCATTCAACAGTTGACACATGACATTGGCTATGGCCCTCTCCTTGACGAAGATGATACCAACCACTCCATCTCCAGCCGCAATAAGTTCATGGATCAGTCTGCTCGCCTTGTGCGAGAGCTCAGACGACATTGGCGATGTTCTTACAGGGCAAGCGACAGAAACCCTGCGCAAGTATCCAGCTAGATAACTTCTGTCCTCATTAGACCAACTGTCGGCAAATACTTGGGGCGAATCGAGTCGCTTCAGAAAGGTCCCAACAAGCTCCGAAATGTACTGGTCGGCTGCCCAAGAGCCGAGTTCGCTGAGAATTTCTTTACTTCTGCTCCAAAGCCCTTTCATCTGGTTTTGGGAGAATGTATCATGCTTCATGATGATCTTTGAAAGGCGCTCGCGTCGGTCTTCCTCATTCATGCTAGAGCGAACAACCTTGAGAACATCGGGGTCTTTTGTAATGTCCATATCAATAAATGCGGTCTGAAGCTCCTTCATGAGCCGAGTGCGCTCGGGGTGTTTCGTAAAATCGTAGATGGAACGGACGAGGTGAGGTTTGTTGACGCATTTCAGGAGCTCTTCCCGATGTATTGTCGGCGTGATGCAAATCGCATCCATTGTCGTCTCGAGGGTCTCGATGCTAGCAAGGTTTGACGAGATAACTGGACTGGCAGTCAGACCTAAGATGGAAGGGACAGGCTTGCCAGCAATCTTTTGATCGTGGTAGAAGTTCATCATAATTTTTCTTCCGGAGCTATTCTTCACGCAGTTGTGAACTGTGCATCTGGGTCAGCGGGAGTAACTTTAGGAGTGCAGATTTTATACCTTCATCGAACACAATGAGTGCCAGCATGTCCATCTTGACGAAGGCGTGATCAAGGGCATCGCGCAGAATATCAAAAGTAGAGACAACAATCCTAGTACCATCGAGAATCCTTGGCCAAACCTCTGGCGACCAGGCGTCGATGTTGAGCTGCCCAGTAAGCAGCTTCATGGACACCGCCGGCATTTGACTGTGGATGACTTTGAATTGCTGCTCGCAGAGGCTGACAGTCTTTCCGAGGAACCAAATAATCTAGATATTGTTAACAAACGAACGGGCGGTCGAATTGGATGGCACACCTTTTCTGGCGAGCACCTTTCCAGTTCAGCTTGGATGCGAAGAACTGCTCTAAGGAGGCCGGTCAGCACTTGACCTTTAAATGCCTTGGGTAAGTATCCTTACACCTGGGTCTTTCCGCTTCCTGTGTCCATCTGAACAGTGTCAGTCGACAGTTATGGGCTGCCTAGAGTCTAGACTTACTGCAACAATGACATTTCGCTCAAGGCTTTGTTCCAGCATTTCCCGCTGGTATGCTCTCGGATTGATGATGACTGGGGCGGGCGATTTGCTCCCAGACTCGGACTCTAGGAGGTCATCCCCGTCAATGGGCGCCATTTGAATGGTTTCTGTAGGGGGTGTTGGAGTGCCGTCAACAGCAGGACCATCATTGATGGTAGAAATGGCAGGAGATCCGGATGACGGTGATTCAGAGCTCCCCTTCTGGGGAGACGTTGGCCCTGAGGCTTCCTCCATGGTTGGTTTAGTCGGTTTAGAAACAAAGGACAAAGGGCGACGATCAGCTGCCACGCCGTGGCTTATAATAGTGCAAAAGCTGCCAAGACGACAAGAAAGGTGCGATTCCAAGATTCGTCGCGGTAAATTGAGCTGTCCAAGAAACCGATGTTTGGAGGTGAGGTGCTGCCTGTTCATTACTTTGCTGCAGGCCGAATTGAAGGAGGCCCACCAGGAATGCAAAAGAAGCCTCGCCGAGGCATATACGGGCGGCGATGCGGGAGGCCAGTCTATTGTGTTGGGACGACGTTGGCCATGTGGGAGGCCGACCACCTCAATGTATGCTGTAGAAGGCCATGATTCACTACCGCCGGCGGAGTGAGCACCCAAGGTAGTAGGTATCTTAAACGTTACGAGCGAAGTGGAAAAAGATGGAGAGTGAGGTTGATATCACAGTCCACACCGGCATGTACACTGTGTACTCGCAGCTGCACAATCAAAGCAAATTATTTTTATAATTCAGACAATAAATAAAGTAATGTCTGTGCCCAAAAGATCGACGTACGAACCATCCAGGCTGAGGACAAGGACAGAAACAACTAAACGACAACACCACGGCGGCCGCATCTCCTGATATGACACTGACATTAGGACAGGGTTTTGTTAAATATATCTCATGATCATCTAGAGGTTTAGCTGCATCTGGCCTTAGTTACTTCTAAGTACTTAACCATAGCTTTAGACATATTATGGCACAAGAGAAGCTCGTAGCACTCAGATCTTGGGAGTGAGGCGTTGTGCGCACTTCTCACACTGTGGGCTCAAACGATGAATGGCTGGCGGCTTACTGAGGGCTGAATATAACTTAGCATCAACTTATTCATTATCTTGAATGTAAGAGTCAATACTGTGACTCTTTTCACGCTTCTATTATGCAGTGCTAATATCAAGATCTGGGGTAGAACGATATTCTGAGAAGACTACGAAGGCAGAAAATGGACTGAGCAACGACGCCATCGTTCCACATCCATCGCACCCTATACACCCAGACCCTGCCATCGGGCAACATTCTCTGGCCTCTAATGACTTTCGAAAAACACAACCAAATTGAGATCAAGTCTACGATTGCCTAAAATGGAGCTGCCGGTTCGTGCCGCTCCAGCTGACGACGCACTGCAGCTGCACGCAGCCGGCCTGAATGCTTGGAACCAGCTCACCTTCGAAACGTCTTCTGTCGAGGACGAACCCGACGACATATTCTCCTTTGCAAATGTCCTGGAAGCACAACAAATAGGTCGAATAGAGGCTCAAATGTCGTACACCGCAGGTATATCTCTCTTGACTCACCGTCATCATAGCTCCTCTGTTGACGATCTCAGTCCACCGCAATAAGACCTGGTGTTTGGCTGGAGCATTCCCGGACGGCCTCCTCGGCGTCGGAAGCACTACTGAGTCACTCTTCGATCGCCCAAGCGCAATTTCAGCTGATGGAAAGGTTCTCACGGTGGCACAGAGGGATGAACAAGACGCCTTGGAATCGTCACAAGCAATTGTTGAATATCCACACCTGGCCGCGTGGAAAGCCAACGAGAGCACCCACTGCTGGTCGAGTAAATCCAAAGTTCGTCAAATAGCTGCCTACGATGCAGGATTCATCATTCTGCACGAGGATGGATCGGTATCGACGGCGGGAGACCCGCGTTTCCCGGATTGTCTCGGGCGTGAAGTAAACGAGTTCAAGTACAGAGCTGCATACTCCTACTCAAAAGCGTGTCTGACAAGTCATAGTCCTCCCAACATGCCTAGCACCGTGGCCGACCTCAGTGAACTCGGTGAACCTATCAAGAAGGTGGCGGCTGGAGGGTACACGGTTGCTGCACTGACTGAAGGTGGTGGGCTGTATCTCTGGGGCGCAGAGTCAACGGGCTCGCATAGTCGACGCCGGACTTTTTCTGATCTCAGTGGGATACCCAACTACATCGAGGTCGATGGAGACAAGGATGTGGAGGACATTGCTGTTGGCGAGTCACACGCCATTGCTCTCACCACCGACGGAAGCATCTACGTGGTGGGTGACAACACCAACGGCCAGCTTGGCATGGGCAGAGGCTTCAAAGGCCCAGCCGAATCGTGGGCCCAGGTCGCTTTCAACTCTCCTCCAGGTTGCAAAATTGTTGGTGTTGAAGCTGGCCCCAGGTCATCATTCGTAATCACAGCAAAGATAAACCAAACATAGATCTCAAAGCTCGAGACGAGCCGCCTTTCTACCAGAACCGCTCTATTGAGCCCAATGACCTCTCTATTGTACAAGGGATCTCCTAGTGTTCGTCCGCGTAGATAGCAATCATAGACTCGTCAAGTAATCCTCAATCTCTTGAGGGGTCAGCTTTCTGAACCGGGGACCAACAGCCCCGTCAACACCCTCAAGACCCAGAAGATGCTCTGCGGGGGCACCGACAATACCTGCGTCATGTCAGCACATGTTTTCGAATCAGACAAATCATCTTACCGATCTCAATGGTGTCACCATTCATCTCTCCCTCAATGTTGTCCTTCAGGGTCAACAGGGCAATGTGAATAGCATCCTCAAGCTCAAGCTCCTCCGAGTATCTCTTCTCCAGGAATGTCTTGGCCTTGGTCGCGCTCTTGCCGATGGCTGTAGCCTTCCAGGGATAGTAACTGCCTGAGGGGTCGACCTGGTACAGCATGGGGCCGCCCTTGTGGATACCACCAGTCTTCTTGTTGACCTTCTTCTCGCCGTTATCGCTGTCGGAATCCGTCTCCTCCTCCTCCTCGGGCTCGATGCCCTCGTCCCAGCCGGCGACCAACAGGCTCACACCGTAAGGTCGAACACCGGCGGACTGAGTGGCCTCCTGCATAACTCGGGCGACGTCCTGCACCAATATCCGGGTAGGAGGGTACTCGTTGTAGATGCGCTTGTAACCGGTATGCGAGACCTTGCGTGCGCGGTCCACCAATACTCGATAGTCGGGGCCCATGCCGGAGTAAACCATGCCGATGTTGGGGGTGATGTTGCTGATCTTGGCGAGGGAGCTCTGGTCGGCGAGGGGGGAGGATGACTTCTTCTCGGTAGCGAGGACGATGCCATTGGTGGCTTGTTATGGTTAGCATAAGCTCGTTGGATATAGGGAGCCGCGCGAACCTTTGATGCCAAGGGCAGTGATGCCCTGGTTTACAGCGTTGAGGGCATACTCTATTTGAACAAGACGTTAGCTTGGCGGCTCGATATAATGGCTGCGGTCCCTTGACTTGAACGGATTTCAAAGGCTCAGCTCTGGGTATTTCGTACCGATTTGTACCAGCTTTCCACTGCGACTGTGTTAGTGATGATGTTCGCAATGGCAACGCAGCAGCAGTGTCGTCACCACCTAGACATACCTGGGGGAGAAGGTTGTGAGGGAGAAGGAGTATCGGTCCGCCATCGCTCAAGATCCTGCTCTGATACGCTCGGTCTGATGTACTGATTTGAAGGTCAGAGGGGGACGAATTCGTGGAAATGGCAGGGAGATATCGAGCAAGCAAGGCTGCACTGGAGCTTTGGTGTTTGGCCAAGCAGCTGCCGCCTCTAGGCACGGCCAGCTGCGCGTCGAGCTCACCCGCCGGAGCTTGCCAGCGGAGCAAGTATTTATCCGAACTCCGACCGGGAGCTCTCATTGACTCCACCCACACGGAACCCTCGTCCAATTTGCACAGCCAACTTGGAAGCTCGGCAGGTTCGGTTGCGTTCCTGGGCCTTCTGCTGTAAAAGGCTGAGCTGGCCTTTTTCCTTTCCTTTGCATATCTTCCGTCATGATCCTGGCGGGCAGGTGCTTCCCCCGCTCTCTCGCCATTACTGGCCTCACACGACATTGAGCCTCGCAGAAACATGTAGGTTGAGCCTGAAACGCCTATACGGCCGACGATCACACTGCAAATCCTCTGCGTCCTTGGTGGTCACCACCTGCGCTCCTCATCTTTGTTCTTTACATCCACAGGTCCTATCATTCAACATGGATACACGTCCGACATGGGATTGGTCTTCTGTAGGAGACAGCTCTGCTACACAGCAAACCCAGCCTGAAAGACGGCCCGAGCCAGAGACTTCACAGTCGACGAGCCCTCGACAGCCCGACGCGACGCCCCGTGCAGAGCCTCGAGCTTCCTCGCGGAACAAGCACTATGGCCCACGCACATGTCGCATCTGTCTCGATACCGAAGAGCCCAGGTTTCCTACTGCAACTAGTACCTTTGGTATTCCCACGTCGTCCTCTCGCCCAACCTACGCGTCCGACGATCCGGAATTGGGGAGGTTGCTATCACCATGCAAGTGTAAGGGTTCGCAGAAATATGTGCACGAAGGGTGCTTGAGCGCCTGGAGACTGGCGAACCCAATGGAGGCAAGGAACTACTGGCAGTGCCCAACTTGCAAATTCTCGTACCGCATCTCACGACTACACTGGAGCTCCACCTTGAGCAGCAAGTGGGCCCAGATTGGCTTGACCTTTGTCTTTTGCATACTGAGCATCTTCGTCCTGGGCTTCATTGCGGATCCTCTCTTTGATCTCTGGTCCGACCCTATCGGGACCATTGGCGAGACTGTCACAAGCGTGGTAACAGATATCGAAGCCATGAGGACCCCTCCACCTCAAGAGCCGACCTCGTGGATTGAACACTTCATCAAGGGCTTCTTCTCCCTCGGAATTGTTGGTTTATTCAAGACGATGGTATCTGTAAACCCGTTTCACTGGTGGCAGTTACGAAATAGCGGCATCGCAGGTGGTGGCAGGAGACAAGGAACTGGCCGAAATCGGGTGGAGAACATCAACCTGATATTTGTGCTCATTGGTGCATTCACCTTCTTGATGGGTATTTGGAAAGCGGTCCAGAAGTTGAGTGCTCGCGTGCTCAAGAATGTGAGCGACAGGGTTCTCGATGTTGGAGAGGACGACGATGATGACGAAGAGGTCAATGATGGACCGAGTCAAGAGAGTAAGAAAGATCAATGATGATGCCATGGGCTTCCGTTTCTGAAAGAGATAACCCTTCTATTAGAGATCAACAGCGTCTTTGATATATGTTTTGTTCTGCACACTCTTAAGTTGCCTCGATCTTGCGCTTCCGTGTCAAGTCAACTAGTCTGTGTGCAAAGATATACGCTCTGTCTGCGCCTTGAGCGAGGGCCGTTTTGGCTCCTCACTCGTCGGCCAGCATGAGATTGTCAGCCATCATTGACACATTGGGATACCTTTGGGTGTCCGCGACGATGTGAAGCGTCTGCTGGGTACACTAGTGCAGGACAGTGAGCAGAATGCATAATGCTGGTTGATACATGTCTTTGCCAGAGGGTGTAGACTTTCTAGCTTAATATATCTTGATATTGTCACGAGACCTTTTCTCTCTATGTTCATCATTCTGGTGACCTGATTCTTATTACTAGTAATATCACAATAATATCCAAACGCCATCATGACATCTATACGAAGATTAGCTGAGCCCAGCAAGCCATGCATTGTCTCGGTTTCCATTCCGAATATGTTTTGACATCTTCCAGACCCCCTCAGGGTCAATGTCTTGGTCGGATATTTGTGAATCCGATACCGAGATGACGTTGGATGGGTGTTCTTGCATCCCTGCCATCCCTGCAGCTCAATTGCCAGGCATGTGGGCCGCCGCCTCATGAATTCGTTAGGTTGCTGAGCCAAAAGGCCATCTATCACCAAAAATTGCAACATCAATGGCTCCCTGATTCCCCCTCCACCAGCTGCGGATTGACTCGCAGCCTGTCGCTCGCTTCTTTGTTTACTCCCGCGACCGCTAAACGCTGCCGTTTTTTATTCTGCCTCGAGATATACAGCTGCCCGCCCTCGTCGAGGTTACACAGGTCCCTGATCTCCCTTCGCAAGGGACAGCGGCCGGCGATCCCTATTACCAGTCGCGCTGGCCATCTCGGCAGTTGATGTCGCGAAAATCGATGATCTGAAGCTTCTACCGATCGCGACTCGAACACGGCGATATTTGACTTGTGCCTAGCTTGATCGCCTCGTCTTGCTCGCCCAAGATGCACTTCGCATACCCCCCTCGCAAGAACTCGAACCCTCCGCCGTTCGCACCGCAAAAACAAATACCAGTTTTTTTGCGACGATTTCGACGAAGAACGCTTCTCATAATCTTGGCTGTCATCACATGCCTCTGGCTGCTGTTTGGCTCACGAGGCGAGAGGCCATACCACGAACATGTGCCATCGGGCAGTCCTCCAGTTGTCATCTTGACGGTCCTCGACAACCGGCAATACAGCTCAGCGTACCTCAAGTCGATTCAGAACAACCGGGAGCTGTATGCGTCAAGACACGGTAAGCACAAGTCAGACTCGGGCGTGCTGCGCACTTCGTATTCTAACGTTTGGTGTGATGACAGGATACGAGGCCCTGGTTGTGAAGGCGACTGATTATCCCACCGAGAAATCCCCCCGATCATGGGCCAAGATTATCGCAATGCGCCACGCGCTGTCGCTCTACCCCGATGCTAAGTTCATCTGGTTCCTCGATCAGAACGCCTACATCATGGACCTCGACCGATCGCTGGAGGAGCAGGTTACCAACCCGGCCAAGCTGGAGAGCTTGATGATTAAGGATTGGCCGATTGTACCTCCCGACAGCATCATCAAGACCTTTACCCACCTGAAGGGCAACGATGCGGCCCTCATCATCAGCCAGGACGACAGTGGACTGGTCGTTAACAGCATGGTCCTCCGGAATGGCGACTGGGCTAAGTTCTTTGTCGAAACGTGGATGGACCCTCTATACCGAAGCTATAACTTCCAAAAGGCCGAGCGGCATGCTCTGGTAAGTTATATATACCTCTTCCACCACAAGATAAAGGGGGCGTGTAATAACCATTCCCGCGCAGGAGCACATTGTGCAATGGCATCCCACAATCTTGTCCAAGCTGGCGCTCGTTCCGCAGCGGACGTTTGCCTCATACGGACGCAACAAGGAGGGCAACGCGTACCGGGACGGCGACTTTGTTACGCTCATGGTCGACTGCACCATCACGGGCGCCATGTCCTGCGAGAAGCTGTCGCACTACTACCAGCAACAACTGACGACCAAGTACGGCGTGGCTGCGGCGGCGCGATAAGAGCAACCATGACATTCAAGCGCGGTTTGTTATCGGGCGTTTTATGATAGACTTGAGGGACTCATAAGGGTTGGGGCAAAACTTCCGAGGCAGTCCCACGGCGTTTAGGGTTATTTGAGCAAAATCCAGCTCTGATGTACTATGAGCTGGGTGCGGAGGTCAGTGGGGAGGGTGTGTTTCGGTGCCATACCGTGTCTCATAATGAAGCCTGGAGAGCTGTTCTTCTAGGTCGAGAACTGAACATGACCTCTTTAGCCGGCACGTTGCCTTGATGATAGGTAGATAAACGACCTACCGTATGAGAACTAGAATCTTTTGTTGAGCATGATCTCGGTAACTCAATGGTCGCACGACTGCGAACACGATATGTGGCTTCGTTTATTCAGCCACCGCAAAGGGTTCATATTGCAGGACGCCAGGGTCAATTTTGGAAGTCCCTGCGCTCAAGATGCGTCACCAATCTGCGAGGGTACGTTTTCGCTTGGTACCGGACATAAAAGGTTGAGTCTCATTGGTAGGTTAAACACCGTCCAGAGGCGGACGGGGACGGGGTTTTGTCGTAGGGCCCGGGTCCGAAGCGTGGTATTGGAAGGCCAGCTTGGGAAGGTAACCGGGGCAGTTTTACAGGAGAACGAGCTATTCGCTCGATCTAAAAGCGGTGTTTGATGTATTCAGATATCTCTTTTGGCTCGTCTTACATAGATATTCAACAATTGCTCCACATCCTCGACTTTTGTACAAGCCTTGAGCAAACTGAACAACTTTGTGATATCGACAAGTCCACGAACCCCTGCAAGCCCAGCTGAATCAAGACGGGCCCCTCCACCGTTCAACCCTGACCCATTGCCCGGAATCCTTGACCCGGCCGTGATTCCAGAACGCAGGGTCTATCTAATTAACGGCCAACACGAGACCCTCTGGCGCGGGACAAGCTCTGAATTGGGCAGCCGCCCAGAAGGGATCTTTGTCAAAAACAGCCCTAGAGACGTCCACAAACAGGGCAATCATCACCAGACGTGCTTCCAAAAGCAATTGGATGAGTGGATGCCCTCATGTACAATGACACGGTGCTTCGCAGGGATCACTGCAGTTGGAGGGTGTTCGTGACAACGGCCCTCGGCTCTTGGACCGTCGGCCGCCCTTTCAGCGCTGAGGCCGCTATAACTGTAGGGGCCAAAGAGCCCCGGGACATGGCCCAAAGGGTGCTAGAGCCGCCCGCGGAACCCGGTCGTGTCCCCTCCCCAGCATGTGATGGCGGCAGAGCGGCCCCGCTAAAAAATATCCAAGTAGCGTCCATGCCCCCGCGATCTCTATTATCAACGACGTCAAGCTCCCTTTTTTATCTTTAGACCTGTTCGTGTTGCGCCCTCATTTCGTCGTTCTTTTTCTTTCTGCTTCACCGTCTCGTTTCTCTAATTATGGCCCCTTCGTCGAATGCGTCGGGCCTCTCGCGTCTGCCGGCTAATCTGCGCGGCGGCCTCGAGTCTGTGAAGCGCAGAAGACATGACGTCTCGTGGTCCCTATTGAACCTCGATCTGTAAGTCCAACCTGTCGCGTCTTTCGCCCCCCACCGTTACTATTATGTATTGCGTCTTGCAATTGGCTTCGAGTCCTAACCAGCGCTTCTACTTAGACTGCGAAATATCCTTTTCTTCCTCTTCGTCGTGCGATGGACCCGCCGCGCATTCTGGCAGCTCAAGGGCCGCGGCATCATCGGCTCCATCCTGGAGCTCTACACCAACATCCGTCGCATCCTGTACGGCTACTTCCTACGCGCGCCAGGTGTGCGCGGCAAGGTCCAGAAGCAGGTCAAGGAGTCCATAGCCAAGCTCAATGACAAGCTCGTCCCGAAGGACCAGATTCGCTACCTCACTCTTCCCAAGGACGGCCTGCCCCATGACACCGTACGCTCCGAGCTCGAGAACCTCGCCAACATGGACCATACCCGCTGGGAGGACGGTTATGTGTCTGGTGCTGTCTACCATGGTGAGGAGGAGCTTCTGAAGCTCCAAACGGAAGCTTTTGGCAAGTTCACTGTCGCCAATCCCATCCATCCTGATGTCTTCCCCGGTGTGCGCAAGATGGAAGCCGAGGTTGTGAGCATGGTCCTGGGCATGTTCCATGCGCCCCCAGGTGCTGCTGGTACATCGACTAGCGGAGGAACTGATAGTATTCTTATGGCTTGTCTGGCTGCGCGCCAGCGAGCTTACCATGAGCGTGGAGTGACGGAGCCCGAGATGTAAGTTGCTACTCCCTGAACAACATGCCATTGGGCAAGGATATTGACAAATGGTGGTAGTATTCTCCCCGAGACGGCGCACACTGCCTTCCACAAGGCTGCACAGTACTTTAAGATGAAGGTTCACCTCGTTTCGTGCCCAGCTCCCGAATACCAGGTCGACGTTCGCGCCGTATCCCGTCTCATCAACCCCAACACGGTCCTCCTCGTTGGCTCGGCACCCAACTTCCCCCACGGTATCATCGATGACATTGTCGCCCTGTCCAAGCTCGCCCTCCGCAAGAACGTCTGGCTCCACGTCGACTGCTGCCTCGGTTCCTTCCTCGTACCCTTCCTCGAGAGAGCCGGTTTCGAGTCTCAGCTCTTTGATTTCCGCCTGAAGGGCGTCACCAGCATCAGCTGTGACACGCACAAGTATGGTTTCGCGCCCAAGGGTAACTCGACCGTGCTCTACCGCTCCGCCGAGCTACGAACCTACCAGTACTTTGTGTCCCCCGATTGGTCTGGCGGCGTGTACGCTTCCCCTGGAATTGCTGGTTCACGGCCGGGCGCTCTCATTGCAGGCTGCTGGGCGAGTCTCATGACGATTGGCGAGTCTGGATATATCGATGCCTGCACCAAGATCGTCGGCACCACCAAGAAGATTGCCGAAGCCATTCAGAACACCGCTGCGCTGGGCGGTGAGCTCGAGATTCTGGGCAAGCCACTGGTCTCTGTCGTGGCCTTCACAGCACGTAACCTGAACATTTACGATATCGCAGACAACATGACCGACAAGGGATGGCACCTCAACGCTCTGCAGAACCCTCCTGCTATTCACGTCGCCGTCACGCTGCCCATCACCAAGGTCTGGGAGAAGCTGATTACCGATCTCGAGGCTGTTGTCGAGGATGAACGTGAGAAGGAGCGCGTGCGTCTCGTCGAGGGCAAGACGCCTCACGGCAAGGCTATGGGTGATACCTCTGCGCTGTACGGTGTTGCTGGATCGCTGCCCAACAAGAGCGTCGTTGTTGACTTGGCGAACGGATTTTTGGATACATTGTACAAGGCGTAAACTGTTGTAAGTTGGTGAAAAGGAGCAGAGTGTTGGTGGCAGTTTGCATCGTTTCTGGTGGCTATAGGAGCTGGCGTCTTTTTTTGGGGTTTGACATCATCTTTTGCCTGCATTCTAGCCTATATGCTTATCAATATGCTATTCAATGGAGGGTGCTGTCATGTTTTTTGCCTTCTAATCTCACGCCAAGGGTTCCTGGCCCACTAGTCCGGATATATATCCTTGTTTCAACGTTGCAGTGCCGTCATCTGGCTCCCGGTAGACACCAGACTTAGGAATAAGTGAGTATACTATGATCCTAAATTTACCTCAATTTAGGATAAGACTTGTTAAGCTATTCTAATAATATTATGTAGATCTTTACCTGCTCTATGGTATTAATTCTTCTAGAATATTTATGATTAAGACTTACTATAGCATACGGATATGTCTTATGAGACCCGTGTTTTCTGACCATGGCCAAGTCTGGCTACCTCCCATGGACACCAGCTTACATGCACTTCTACCATCCCATGGTCATCATACTTGTCCGACGGGACTTTGGAACTAGGACTATCCTAATTAAGCCATATTACAAGATACAATTCGAGTACCTCGTTGTACGTCTCTTCACAAACTTGTGAAATGCACTCGATATTCTATTTTCGCGTCTCCCGATCGATCGAGTGATATCGAAAGTTCTAGCTTGCCGTCTCAGACATGGCTCGCTGTCGTTGAGACAAGCTACCAATGAGCAAGAACAACAGATTGCCATTTCGGATCATGAGCAGTTCAACGGAAAATGCGCCCATCATCATTTGGCCATTATTTTTATATCTTACGCGTCGTCGTGGTTCCCGTCTCCGCTGTGCGACACCAGAAGCTAAGACAGACATATACAACTGGCATGTCTTAAAGAAAAAGCAAGAGAATGAGACAGCGTAAAAACTCCCGAGAGCCTCACACACCCCCCTTATTTTGAGTCACATCATGTAATGTATCAAGAGGTGTCATATCATTCCTCATGCCCGAAAACTCTCTTGCTTGTTACAATCCGTCATATTCGCCCCTTGGACCCCGATTTAGAGGTGATCTACACCCCTCTCTCACCGCAGCGCGCCCGGGCAGAGCGCTCATGCACCGCAGGATGAGAGGGCGGGCGGTGCTCTAATTGGGTAATAAGAGCAAGGCGGCGGACATGGACGATCGCTGGGGGGGTCGCCGGTCGCCTCGTGGCGTTGCGGCCCAATGAATGAGGGGGAGGCGTGTCTTGTGATGAGGTGGGTTGGGGGAGTGGTTGGCAAGAAATCAGGGTTTTGGGTGCCTCTTGTTTTGTGATTTGGGGAAACCATCTTGTTTAGCTTCAAGGGAGCAGCCGAGACAGGTCCTGACGGGAAGACGGGATGACATGATGGTCTATGTTTTGGATAGCGAGGTTTGGTGAACTAGTTTGCTGCTCTCCGAGCTGCTACACTTACACGACAACTGTCAGCACTTCACTCTGGCAACGGAACGCACGATCTGGGGCATATCCATCTCTGTCAAATGTGTATGCATCTTACAGGTTGACGCCTGACGTCCACACCCGCAGCAGGGACCCATCCCAAGCTGCACTACCACCTCTGTTTCGCCCGGCGCGGCCACGCAACTGCGATCTTCGACCCCCTCTCCCACCGTGAGACCCTCTCTTTTTTTCGGCCTTTTCCCAGGCGGGGGCCTCAAGCTGCTGCTGCGCGACGACCCTTGCGCTGGAGCCGAGGGAGGGATCCTTGTCCAGAGATGGACAGCATTGTGTTGTTGCTCTGCGTCCAGAAAAGGAACTTTCGAACTATACACTAATGGGTAAAGGATTGGCTGAGTCCGTCTTGTTACATGTAAAAGCCTCCCCCTCCCGTCGGCGAACCCTTTTTTTCTGGCATTCCATTCATACCTGTCGTGTTGCCTTTCCGGCTGCCTTCTTTTCCCTTCTTTCATTTTCATCGTGCAACGTTTATTCGTGTCGTGTCCCCCACCATCTACTGATTTACATTCCCTTGTGTTGTTGTTGCGTGTATGTGTGCCATGCTTGCTGAACCGTCGTCTTATCCCGTCTCGCGGAGTTGTCCGCCGAGCACCAAGATGAACAACGTGCTGCGCGGGAGCCGGGAGCGGATTCAAATACCCCCCGCCAGGCCCGCGTCTGTCAGAGAGGAAGACGATGAGCAATCAGTTGCCTCTGGTGCAAGCGACGCCGCCATGAAGAAGAGAGCCAGCGTCGACATGTCCAAGGAGCAGGTCGAGGACCTGGTCCGCAAGCTGACCATGGATGAGATGAAGTCCAAGTGGTTTGACGCCATCTTTGACAAGGTCAAGTCGGAGCGTAAGCTTATCTGAGATGTTTATTAAGGATTCGACTGAGATAATTGATGCAGTTGTCGAACATCCTCCCACAGATACGCCCTCATCCTCAGAACCTCCAAGCCCCAAGTCAGATCCCATCGAGCCCTCGAATGCCCACAAAGTCTCCTTCAAAGCCACCGTCGAGGACGACCCAGAAGATCCAATGGCCCAGTCCTTCGAGTCTGGCACCAGAGCCAATGGCTCCTCATCCCATCAACCTGCCTCCAACCACAGCTCCATCGCCTCGGGTTGCAGCCCTACGTCATCCTTCATCTCCGAATCCTCCTCCAGAGCATCCAACCCGCAGCTATCGCGACCAAAATCAGCGCTCGTCAACGGCAACCAAAACCACACCCCGAATCAATCTCCGCAACATAGTCCCAAGTCCCGGCCGTCGGTGCGCTTCTCCGACCGGGGCCCCGTCATTCTCAATGAACGTCCGCCGCAGCCGGCGCTCCGCCCGGCCGAGGTGCCGCCGGTGTCGAAGCCGGAGCCGAAGGAGCGGGGAGTGACCCTGTCGGCAGTTGACCTGAAATGGGGAAAGCTGTTTGACGACAAGGGCGAGCCGACGGCGAGACTTGGACAGGTTCTGAGGGGTATCGCCAATTACTTGGTATGTCACGTAAAACAATGGAGAGATATCTATGCTAATCGTCGCAGGTTGCTGAATACAAACCATACAACTCGCTCGTCGTCACGCCGGAAAAGCTCAATCTCTTTTACAGCACTTATAAGCTCGAGTCTGAAGCATTTCCGTTTCAGCGTATGTATTCTCTCATTCAATAACCCAACTACTTGACTAACCAGTTCAGAAATATTCGACTGCAGCCCACATGGCGCCCTCGACAACCTCGAGACCCTGTACCAACACTTACGTTGCGAGAACCATCTCATTCAGAGGCGAACAACCGGCATGCCTCACATCCCATCACTCACACCCGCCGGTTTCGAGAGATGGATGCTCTGTCAGATCCAGGCCTTCCCTGACAAGGAAACGAAACGCCTGAACCGCATCATTGCTGATCTACCCATCACCGCTGATGGACCTCTCGTTGATGGCAAGCCCGAGCGACTACCCAAGCAACTCTCTCGGCATCTATTTCCAGCGGAACGGCATCGGGAGACGCATGACCTTGTCGTCGATGCGATTACCAGCTGGATCAAGATCGCTGATGAGAACGAGGAGTATCACAGAAGATCCTCCTTTGAGGACACTCACAAGCCCTCCTCGTCAAGGGATGATGTCACAGGTCGTTACAGACCTGACGAGCACCGAAGCCACGACTCATCAAGGTATCGCCGCGGATCAAGAGACACTTACAAGCTATCGTCCCGCGCCGATCCTCCGAGCCGCTTTGTCTCCCGCATCAACTCGGACAGCACCGTCCGTCCCTCCAAAGAGCCGTCTCCGCCCCCGACGAGCTCCAACCACCGAAACCGAAGCCCCATTTCCAACCGCTACCGCAACTCGACTTCGACCATTGACAGCAGCACCAGCGCCAACGATGGTTACGACCTCGTCTCCTCAGGCCACCACCGCAACGGCTACCCCAGCAGCGGCCGCCGCAGTCGGGAGAAGGAGTACCGCCACCACCAAAGCCGGGAGCCCAAGCCGTCGACAGAGGCCACGCCGCGGTCCATGGGCCGCAGGGAGGCTGATAGACGTTCTAGCCTGATCCTTGAGGGGAATGAGCGGGATCCCAATGGGCTCACGTACGATGAGTACATGCGGCTCAACCCACGAGCTATGCGGAATGTAGTCGTGGATGATGGAGGCCACTACCGCTCACCACACACGAGCGATGAACGAACTCGATGATATGTTTTACGATTTTATGCTTGGGATTTAATGAACACCACGTTACTTTCAAATCAGGGGAAGAAAAGCTTTTAGATTCTTACGCAGTGGAGGAACACACTTTCTTCTTTCATAAACCCATGTTTTACTCTACAACACAATTTTCTTTTTTTTTCTTTTGGAAGGGGGGGATCTTAATACCCAACACGACAAGATTGATGACTCTACCTGTACGAACAACCCTATTCTTTTTGTAATTATGATTCTAGACGATTATGAGATTGTACGATGATACGAGATTTCAGGGGTTTGGGGTAGGACTGGGGAAGGAGGCTCTTTGACATGAATACAAGTTTTGTTGTGCGTTACATATCAGTCCATCTTGAGTACAATGGTTTCATGCTACGTTTGACGGCCACGTGGTCTTACGGTGCCTGTTGTGTTGCTTTGACAACGGAATGAGGCCTTCGTGAGAGTTGAGTGTGGGCAGATGCTTGTTCGAGGTGTGTAGGTAACTCAAAGCACCTATAATGAATCAATGGCTACGTCCCTCGCTTGTTCAATAGTTATGGGATACAGATGAGTTTTGAATATTTGATATTAAACGTGAATAATTGTACAGGTCAATTGTACATGACCGAGGCAAAGTCTTGTATCCCTTTATGTCTGGGTTTCCAGCTTTCGCCAAAATTCCATCACTGTAGTCCCTCTTTTTGAAGAACTCGCTTTCTTTAACCATGTCTCATACAAGATTTGATCAAACCCTGCCACTGGGCTGAGGGTCACGGTCCTGCATCATACCCTTCTCATCATGAGCCTCGTCACCCGCGCGAGGAACAACCGGCTTAGGTGCATCGCTCCTCAAGAAGTAGTGCCTAAAGAACCAAAAGAACTGAGCAATACCATAGCGCATGATCCTCGTAAGTCGCACGTTGAACACAGAGTCAAGCTCCTCGAGGGTCTTGCCCTTGGTCTCAGGCAAGAACAGCAGCACGAGGAAGAAACCGATGATGTTCCATGCAGCATACCACCCAAACGCGCCTTGTGGCTTGAAAGCCTTCTGTAGCGAGGGCCACGTCACGGCCAAGATGAAGTTGAAGCACCACGTCGTCGCCGTTGCCAGGGACATACCGATGGCTCGGATGTACAGGGGGTAGGCCTCAGCCGAGTAGGTGAAGGGCACCGGACCCTCACCAGGCGAGTAGACTACGCCAAATAGATAGATTCCGAGGGCGATGCAGCCGATGTGGGCCTTGCTATCTTCCGGGATAAAAAAGCTGAAGCCGGTGAAGAGGAGGAAAATGGCCATGAGCTGCAAGCGTGTAAGTCTATGCACATCAACTACAACGCAACCACACCACATACCGGAAACGTCGTAAGAAGCAGATTTCTCCGCCCAAACGTATCGATAGTGTAAAAAGCGGGGATGGCAAACAAAAAATTTATAATGCCGAAGCCGAGGGAAGCCGCCAACGCGTTCTTCTCGGGAAATCCAGCCTCCAGGAAGATCTCCGACGAGTAATAAGCGATAACGTTCACTATTAAATGTTAGAAAAATCGTAGAAACTCCTAAATAGGCTCAAAAGAACACTAGCCTCCGCAAAATTGTTGCATAAACATCGCCGTTTGCGAAGCCAACATGGCGTTGCGGTTGCGTCGAACTGTAAAGAACTCTTTAAGGCGGTTCCCGCGGCCGATAGACATAGCAGCTTCAGCTTTTAGAAGCGTATGGGCGTAGAATACGTCTCTGGCTGACTGAATCTTGTTAAAACGGAGCCTTGACATGGAATTATAAGCTTCGGCATGTCGATCCTTGGTTAGATAGTAACGGGGTGACTCGGGACACATGTAGACCATGGCGCAGACGATAAGAGCCGGAACTCCAGCAGAACCCATCATCAGACGCCAATTAAGACCAGTAATACCATTCTGATCCGGGACCCCGTAAAAGACAAGGTCTGAGACGTATCCGAGCATGATGCCAAAGGCGGTCCACATCTGCCATTGCATGACGAGGGCGCCACGGACCAGTTTAGGGGAACACTCGGCGGCGAACATGGGAGTGGTAGCAGACTTGGGGCCAATCCCGAACCCGAGGAAGAAGCGAGCAATGAACATGTGCCACCAAGTATTGGTAAAGGCCTGCCAGAAGCATGCGAGGAACGAGATCATGCAGGAGATGAAGACGGTGCCTCGACGGCCGAAGCGCTTGTTCATGGGTTCGGTGATCCCTTAGATGTGTTAGACAGCGTTGTAAAGTAAACCGAGAAATACTCACAGCATCCAATGACGGCACAGCAGAGGTAAGGAGCAGAGTTGGTAAGTCCAGAGATCCAAGTGTTGTAGTCGGATTCGTCATCAATGCCAAATTCGCGCTTATAAAAGATCTGAGCACCATTGACGACGGTCTCATCCATTCCTTGCACAACAGCACAAAGAGAGCAAACTAATCTCATCGTCAGCATACATCGGAGTTACCAGAGACAAAAGTGTTCACTAACTGGTGACCAAAAAGTAGAGCATCTTGGGGTTTCTCCACTTGTGCTCGACTTCATCTACCAACGTAGTTCTCTCCTCTTCAGTGAGCCCCTCAACACTGGCATACTTGTTACGCAGAGACTCGAGGTCATCGTCGACGTCCATATCGCCAGCAATGATGGCACCGATGCGGAATGCGCGAATGTCCTCTTCGGTGGTGAGGCCCTGCTGCTCGCGGGCATACTTCTCACCCATCTCTGCGAGCTGCGCCTTGCTGTAGCCGGCCAGCGGGTGCGCGGCCTTGGCCTGGGACACGGGCTTCTTGGAGTCAAAGAGGCCCTCGTCTGAGGGGCGGTTGTAGTGGTTCTCGGCATGGTCGACCTCTGTGCGGGAGAGGTCCGCAGACGAGTTTCTCCTCCCGTCCTTTTCAGACGCCATGGTTGCGGTGCAAGTCAAGGGATTGGATCAGACAAGTAGACGCCGAGCCTTGTAGTGGACATTTCGCATTGGCGCCAAGTCTGGGGAACAAGACGATTATATAGAATCTTGGTGTTTTGCTGTAGCCGAGGAGAAACCCGCGCGTGTAAGCAGGAGAGACTACACCGACGTCATGGCCTCCCATTGAAGCATCCTCTTGAGGAAAGTGTGTGGGCCCGCTGCCACAGCATGACGTCCAAGTTGCGATATGAGGAATCCTACCAACCGCCAACGGGCGAACACAGCCTGGGTTTTCTTATCCGGCCGCCTTAGAGATCTTCCTCTCACATCACCGTTTGTCACACCCACAGAACAAAGAGTCCGGGGGTGGAGCACCTGCCGTAGTCTAAAGCAGTAAACCACTTTTTAAACATGGCCGACTTGGTAGTTAAGGTTAATTCTGTGGAAGCATTCTAGAGGATCTTGTCTCTCAACATCCTCAAGATGGCGGATGTATCAGCAATGGCCGTGACTGTAACTGTCTTCATCATTGACATGACAGATCTTCATCCTACATTTGGTCATCAAATCCCACAGCCACAGGCACCGATTACTCTCGTCCCCAATTGGCAATCCTCTCACCAAGTTGAATCGGAGATATCCTCAAAGCCTGCCAAGTCGGCTCCCGGATGCCAATCACACGGCTTGGGTGCAAGGACCCCCCAGGCCGCTGACATCATAACACAGCGCCCATCGCTTCCTTGGTGCTCCAAAGCAGCCGCAAAGGAGCCTCGCTAAGCGATAATTCACAACGTTTCCGACAACAACTGTAACCTCCGTATTATATCCTAAGCCGCAGATCTCGATGCTCCCTTCAGACAGTGAATAAAGGCTCAAGTCTCACACCCACTCAGCATCAATAGCGGAGATTCACGTCATATAGACTGTCGAGTGCGGGACAACCGACTCTTTGGCTCGCTCCGTCGACTACGACTATGACCTCATAGCTCGTAGGTAAAATGTAAGCTTGTTGGGACCTTTGCGCGCTAAAATGTCAGCTTGAGCACTTGCGCATTCCAATATCTACCTTAAGTCAGCCAACATAAATCTTCTACTTTTTTGTGAATCAGCTTAAAGTTATGAGGTTAAGTAGTGTATTATCGTTGAGTTCCAAGACCTTGGCGTGTGTCTTGGGTAGATCACCATGGTTCCTCCCGATTCTTAGCACCTTGGCACCTTGGCGATACCATCCCTATGGAGCAAACACGAGCAACGAGAGCAGGAGGTCAAGGAATTAAATATTGTACATTGAGGATTCTATAAAAATCCTCCGAGAGCAATTCATTTCTCATCCGTTTCTTTTACATTCTCGTCTAGCCAACACAAAACGCCGACTCGGGCAGCTCGTTCCTCGACCAAAACTGCCGTGAGCAATGACTTCTAAACCGTCCATTCATAGTATAATATCTAGATCTTGTGTATCGTCTTTTTTAAAAATGGGTTCCGTTTTGCACGCCGTTGGCAGCCTCCCGCTTGACCTCCTTGATGATCTGGTCCAGGCATCCTGAACTGGCTGCGACGAAGCCGAGGAACTGCAAACAACATTAGAACCTCGATGCTTAATCGGATTATATGAATACTCACTGAGGGCGCCGGCTTGGTCACGCGCGAGGTGTATTCGGGATGTGCCTGGCATCCAACGAAAAAGGGATGGTCCTTGAGTTCAACAACCTCCATTCGCTTGCCCGTCTCGTCCTTGCCGATAAAGTGAAGACCAACGCTCTCAAGCTCCTCGATGTAGTCGGGGTTCACCTCGTAGCGGTGTCGGTGTCGCTCGTCCATGGTCTCGGACTGTCCGTACAGAGCACGAAGCTTGCTCCACTCGCTGCCGGGCGTAAAGTATGTCGTCTTCTCGCCGAGTCGCATCGTGCCGCCCAGCACCTCCTTGGAGCTTTCGGGCATGAAGATAACCACTCGGTGTTCAGCGACGGCATCAAACTCTTCAGAGGTGGCGTTCTTGTAGCCCAGGAGGTTTCTCGCCGCCTCGATGACCGCTAATTGCATACCCAGACAGATGCCCAGGTAAGGAACCTTGCGCTCACGCGCCCACTGTGCAGCTTTGATGAGACCTGCGTTTGAGCGAGATCCAAAGCCACCAGGCACAAGAACTGTTTCAGGTCAGTTTGGCGCACATTGATCATACAAGTATAAAGTTACTTACCACCAGAGGCAGCAGTAAGCTGGGACCAAGCAGTATGATACTTGTTGGAGTCGCTCTGCATCATGGCATCCTCGAGGTGATCCGCATCAATCCACACGAGGTTGACCTTTCGGTTGCATCGCATGGCTGAATGCTCGAGAGCCTTGATCACAGAGAGGTAGCCTAGCACCTCATTGTTAACCATTGTCATTTGAACTCTTGTCGGGTGCGCTTGTTTGCAAGTATGCAAAGGCAAATAATGAGATCCTGGGGGTTGCTTACTGTCCGGAAGAGCGGTATACTTGCCAACCAAGGCAATGTTAACCAACTCCAGGTGAGGGCTCGTAGCAACAGTCTTCTTCCAGAGGGCCCAAAGGTCTTGGCCCTTCAGGACAAAGGGTTGTGAGAGGGTCAAGTCATCGAGCATCAGACCCTCACGAAGACGGTCCCGGAGGCCTTGCTCCTCGAGAAGCTGGGGTACTTGGTAGATAGTCTCAATGTCCCGGACAGTGATGACCTGCTCGTACTCGACCTGGCAGCTTCGGGCAATCTTCTGAACTGTCGCCTTTTCAAGAGGGCGCTCGCAGCGACAAGCGATCTGCGGCAATGTGTTAGCGAGTGGTGTCGGGGATGACTTGAGCACTCACCAAGTCCGGCACCAGGCCAGCGCTTCGCATCTGCTTGATGGCATGCTGGGTAGGCTTGGTCTTCTCCTCGCCATGGATGCTATCGAGCATGTTAGTATTCGCCTTTGACGACGTTTTATAGAACGATGAGCATGGCACTTACATAGGAACATAGGACACGTGAATGTTCAAAAAGTTACCCTTGCCCACCTTGTGTCGGAATTGGGTCAAGGCCTCGACAAAGGGCATGCTCTCAATGTCACCAACGGTGCCACCCTACCAACATGGGTTAGGAAGGGGACTGTGGGGTACTGCTTGGCAATCTTGGCCATTAGCAGAAGGGTGCAGAACGTACCAATTCAACTGCAGGCAACTAGTCAGTAAGAGGACAAGCTTAGAGAGCTCAGGTACAACATACCAATACAGACATCAGGCTCTTCATCACTGTCGTCGACGGGGATCTTGGCAACGCGCTCAATCCAGTCCTGAATGGCGTCGGTGATGTGCGGGACCACCTGAACTGTTCGACCCAGGTAGTCGCCCTTGCGTTCTCGCTCGAGCACGGCCCTTTACAGTCCTATGTTAGTGTCCTCGGCTTGGACGACAGGGGACGGTGCAGCTGACTTGTAGATTTTCCCGGTTGTAATGTTACTCTCCTTGGTGAGATTCAGACCCAGGTAACGTTCATAGTTTCCCAGGTCAAGATCAGACTCTGGGTTGTGTTAATAAAGGATGGTGTTGAGGAGTGATGGCGGTGAGTCGCGTGACCACCTGGATATCCAACATACCTCCTCCGTCTACATTGAATTTTTGTTAGCATTTACGGAGCCTCAAGACTACAGGTTCCCAATGGAGGATGAATCACCTTTGAGAACGAAACACTCTCCATGTTCGAGGGGTCCTAGAGTACCGGCGTCTACGTCCAGGTCAGAAAAGGATTACGGGTGGACAGTGGCAGCTCCCATACCTTGGTTCAGGTACGGATCAATCTATTACAGATAGATGTCAAAAAAACGTCACTTCCGCTGGATAATGAGCGCTCTCATACCTTGATTGCCTACATGGAGCGCGGTCAGCGTGAGTACATCAATGCAGCTGGGAACACTCTATTCCATTCCCATACCGTAACTTTGAGGCCATTCGTCTTGAGCAAAAGACCGGAAGAAGAAGCTCGAGCAAGTCAGTTGGGCAAGTGAATCAAGTCTATTATCAATGCCGTACCTATGATGCCTATAGATTTATAATGTCAGCCATGTCACAAGCCGCGTGAATGAATGACAAGGGCGGGCGACGGTGCCCCGCGTGAAGCTCACAGCCCGCGCCCAGAACATGACCACAACCACAAATGTACAAAGGGATAGTGACAAGAAAGGAGAAATACCTTTTCCAATGCCACTGATGACACCACCGCTGACCAGAACGTACTTCATCTTGGCGACTTAACACTGAAGCTGAAGGGTTGTTGCAGGTGCAAGAGAAGGCCCAAGTCCAGTCCAGCGCAAAGATTTTTTTTTGTTCACAGGCATGAATCAGCTCGTACCCCACCATTGTCGCAGGAGGGCAGCCCAGGCGGTGGACAACTCGACCCCACTACAGTGCCACAGCGCTTATCGCGCTCTGTCGCACGGTACAACCGCCAACCACCACTACAACCAGGCGTCCTACCTAAAGCAAGGCACGCCCTTGTTGCAGCCGCATTGTCTCTGCTATACCTTGTTTCATTCGGAGAAACAGACGATGTCCCAATTATCCCCGGAGCTAACCCAGAGCGTTCATGTCCATCGATGCGGTGGCTGGCTGGTGTCTGAGACACTCAGTTCCAGCCGTGGTCAGAAAACGCCCTTATGCCATAGTAAGTCTAAAGTTATGATTATTTTAGAAAATTAATACTATATAGTAGGTAAGGATCTCATAATCTTATTAAAGAACTTAGTAAATCTTAGCCTAAAATGAAGGTAAATTTAGGATCATAGTATACTCACATATTCCTAAGTCTTTTGTCTACTATGAGCCGGTTTAGCATGGGGCATGGGTACCAGACATGTATGAACAATTCAATTGATCCTCTATCAAGTAATCGGTCTGATGGACTCGATTTAATAAACTCAAAACTTCTTTAATCCTTATGCCGTGATTATTGTTGAACAAAGGAGAAATGACAGCGTTACTAACAAACCGGACTGAGGTTGCGATCGACCTCATTCCAGCATGACTTTTCTGTCATGGGCCAAAGAGAAAATATCGCTATGCCGGGATACACCTGTGCTATGCAGTACTGTAGAAACGTGGGGGAATGCTTGCTTGGGAAATGGGTATCTATTGTTGGTGCGAGTCCAAACGCGTAGTGTGATGCCCAACGCAGGGCGCCGAAGGGGAAATAATATGAGAGCCAACCCAACAGCATGATCATGAACAACATGAAGCCGTTGTGGTGTGGCGAGGACGAAACATCGTTAAGCGTGACAGGGCGTGGGACGTGATGGAGTAGTATGTATCGTTGAGGTCGTGAGATGGCGTTGCGCGTTCCACTGCCCTGTGCTGTTCGCAGCTATGGGTCAAGTGTGTGTTTTGTCAGGCTGGTGACCCAGGATATGGTGACCCAAGACTTGACAGACTTGCAATACTAGTGCGATTGACCCGTTTCCGCTTGAGAGCCTGATAGTCGTGTTTGAAGGAAGAGATGCACCGTTGAAGTTCTTTGTCTGGATGAGGCGGCAACTGGATCTCCACAGCTTTGAGGCAGATCCGTAGGTGCTGCAGCTCATCGTCGTTTTCACGGAGCTCTTGTTCGCTGGAGCAAGGTGTTAGGAGGCGGATGGTGGGCATGGGGAGGGGGTG
>JAAGWO010000530.1:0-29139 GCA_013266205.1 Fusarium decemcellulare
GCCCAATGCCATTCCTAGCACTCGACGCAAGATGCTTGAGCGTGGCTCTGGCGCTGGTGTTGACACTCCCGACACCAACCGTGCCATTGGTGGAAGTGACAGGATGTGAGTGACAAGCTAAGCCCATCTCAGTTATCATGTTCCTCGTAAGGAATCATTTTCCTTCGCGCGTGTAGTGTGTTTTTGTACCGCTGGCCGAAGGGAGATTTGCTGACAACTATGGCTGACTCAGTGGACGATAAACAGGCTTCGCTCAGCTTCAAAGGGAGCGGGATATGCCTCGGGCAGCTACCGGCCGAAATGATTGCGAACCCGACTAATCCTCTCTTTTTGGGATCCTCACTTGTGGCGACCGACGTTGGCGACATGAACCCGACATCGACATCCGGGATGCAAGATTTGTGAACAGCCGGGTGGTCCTCTGCTGGCCACCATCCTGCTGATTGATCGCTGTCGACTTGTTGGGGCGCGGCTCGGCCTTGCCTTTTTCCTACACATTTGCTCTATCTTGTTCTTCGACGTGTTTTTGGGGGATTCACGACTTTACGCATGGCTCGGGTGGCTCTTTATGGTTTAAGGGTGTTGCATGGGACTGTCCTCTGGGCTACGTCCTCTGATAAACCCAAACACCGTAAAGGGGTCTGCCTGAACGGCATGTCCGGTACTCCTGTCTAGGTGTACCAGGTCTGTGGGTTCGTGGCTTGTCTCGTTTTAGGACAGCCTCGCGCCTCGGAATGCCGGATACCAAGGCAAACTGCACGCGAGTTGCCCAAGCAGCCAAATGCGGGCCCAGGGTTTACTAACCTAACCTGCTATTCCGTCGTTGCGATAGAGCTGCGGCCCCGTCCAACAGGCATTTCTTTGATCCTTTCTTTCATTCGACGATTAATATTTTGTTCTATGGACGCATGCTTTTTGACTTTTGAGTTTGTTCTCGAACGCCGGAGGCAGCTTCTGGGGAGGTAATGGAGGAGATGAAATTCAGGGGAACAGTTCCAGGTGGACTTTCGTCGACATTCGGCCAAATAGGAAAGCCACCTGTAATCCTATGAGGTTCGGAGCGAGCAGTGAAGAACAGCCCGAAAGTTGAACAGAGAGACGCTACAACAGCCGGTTAGAGAGTCAAGGTCAGCACCGGTCTTTTGTCATCGTCTCAATCACCTGGATGGAATATGGAGCAGTGTCTAATCACACGCGGTCGGGTTTTAGTCTACTGGAGGCTGGCTTGGAGCCTGTACAACTCCTGGTCAAACTCGGGAAGTGGGTCGGACCGAAGTCAGGATCGTGGGGGCACGGCCTGGCGGGTGATGGATGAGAGACGCTGGGGTATACGGCTAGCGAGTCAGCCATCCGATCGTTGAGAGACGCCTTCATTCATTCCACTGTACCCATTCATTCGTTTCTTGATCCCGCCTTAGGTAGTCTACAAATTCAGTCTGTTTTTCATTGGCAGTTATTGCAGCGAAATTCTGTGTTTATATGTATAGTGGTGGTCGACTGGGGTGAGTGGTGCTGTCACGTTCAAGTGCAAGGCAAACTGCACCCGAAGATGGATTATTATGGTGTATGCCTCCCGGCCAAGGCAGATGTCGAGGCTCTTTAATGCAGAGACAGCTTGTGGTTCAGGTTAGAAGTCGACAAATGGCGGTAGGGGGGTTTCAGTGGGCATTGGGGACTTGTGCCGTAGGTTTCTGGAGGGCGGCACAGCCTCTAGATGGCGCGTGAGCAATGGTGATGGCATGAGGGCATTGGTCACTCATGGTGGAGTATCTCACGAGCGCCCTTTTAGCACGGACGCGGCTACGGCGGGGTTATGGAATCTTGACGAGACAGGTTGGGATTTGGGTGATGAGCACCTCGGAGCATCGTCGCAAGGAAGTTTAGCGGTGGTGGCTCAGCTCGATCAGCTTATTGACACATGTGTAGATGGGCACTGGGAGCAGCCAAGGTGGAAGGAGGCCAGCGGGTTAAGGCTGGACTGAGCTTCCAATTGCGCGCCCATGTCTAGGTACCTAGGTAGACATCTGTGACGGATGAAATCAAGGCAGCACTGCTAACACACCGACATGCGTAGTTGCGGCTCGCGTTTTTCATATTCAAGTCCTTTCCTCGGTGACGATAGGTAGAGTTGCATTGTTGATTGCGGCGTGTGCTGAGCTGAGCTGAGCTGAGCTGAGCTCTGCAGTGGAAACGTCAGCACTTTTGACGCTGCCGAGTTGTAGTAACAGTAGTAACTTATTAGGCGCTCGGAAAGATTGAAGCCCGCCACAACTTCGGGTCAAGATTGAAAGCCGACCTACAAGCAGATACGGCAGTTACCTATGGTACAGTATGGTAGAGTATGTACAGTACTGTAGTAGGGTACCTGGGTGCATGGCGCGGGATCACACCCTCGCCTCGAGCCCAACTCTATCGTGGGAGAGTGGTACAGTAGAGTGATCACGCACACCCACAAAACAAAGCCCAGACAAACACGACAACGGCGCTGATCGACAAGGCGAATACAAAAACCCACAATTTCCTTGCGTTCGTTACAGCCCGTTCCAGATCCCCGATCCCACCTTCTCGCGCGCTTCTGCGCCAGCCTCGTGCGCCCTTCTCTTTTAGGCTTGCAGAATCCTTGCCCGTTCTTCTTCTTCGTCTTCTTCCTCTTCCTCCTCCCTCACTCTCCTCCGGTCGAGACTTGTCCCTCTGCTCGCCCCTTTCCGAGTCTTGTCCTCTCCAACATCGCTGGCTGGCTCGCTGTCAGTCTGTCATGGCCGCTTTGACTTCAACTTTTACAACCGTACCGTCACGTTCGTCAGGTGCTGCACCTTCCCGCCTCAACGTCTCCTCCGACTCCTCCACATCCTCCCCCACGATGACACCTTCTCACTCCCTCGACCTGCTGTACCTCACCTTCAACTGCGCAAAAAACACCCTCGACGTCCCCGTTTTTGCCACCCACCTGCAGACCGCTCTGCGCCAGAATGCCACGGGCTTGCCCGACATCGTTGTCCTGTAAGCCGCCGATCCCCCTCTTTCATGGTGCCGGCGACCATGACCGACGACGTATATGATGCTGCCTTTGCCGGCAGGTAGATAGATATACATGCGAGAGACATGATCGGTCTTATATCTACACGAAAGAGAGAGAGAGACAGAGAGAGACAGAGAGAGACAGAGAGAGACAGAGAGAGAGCAGGTTGTCCCTCGAGGAGCACGGTGCTGATTCGTGTCCCACTTGCAGCTCTCTACAGGAGGTGGCGCCCCTGGCCTACTCGTTCATCGGCGGATACTTCTTGAATACATATCTGGCACGGTACGAAGAAGCCGTCAACACCGCCGCTCGACAGCACCTTCACGACGACAGCTCAAGTCGGAGCCAGGATGGCGGCTCTGTTACCATCACTCCCACTGCCCGCCCCTCCAAGCCTTACACCCTCGTCCGATCCAACAATGTTGGCTACACCGCCATCCTCCTATTTTCGCGCGATCCCTCACGGCTGAAGGATATCCAGGAGGCAGAAGTTGGATTTGGACCCGCCGAGATGGGGAACAAGGGCGCTGTTGGCTTGCGCATGCTATACGAGGGCAACAGTGGCTCATCCACTGAGCTGACGTTTGTCGCCACGCACCTCGCGGCTATGGAGTGGAACCTGCCCCGGCGCAATGCTAATTGGGCTGCTATCATGCGTGGTATGGCTTTTGAGAACCCCGAGGTCGTTGTGAATAGCTTCAAGACCTCGATCACCCCATCTCCGGCCTCCACTCCGCCTGCCGAGGAACCCCCTGAGCGAGTACGCCTTCTCCATGACGAACACCACGAGCAGCACTCGCGTCTTCAGCAACAATTGCACAACATCTCCGTCTTCAGGCCCTCGTCCCATCTCTTCGTCGCAGGCGACCTCAACTACCGCATCTCCACCACGTCTCCGCCTCCGTTCGCCGCTTTCCCTAGTCTCGACCCAGAATCAGAGAACTACTACCCAGACTTCTTCCGCCTCGATCAGCTCACGCGCGAGCGCATCGCTGGGCGCACGCTACACGGCTTGTCAGAGCACGAGGTGCGCTTCCCGCCAACGTACAAGTACGATGTGCTACCACCGAAGCCTGACACCCAGGAACTGGAGCTTGACGTGCCCTGGCGGTTTGCGGTCCACCGCTATCCTGGGTGGACCGACCGGATTCTGTTCCTCGATGTGCCCTTGTGGCTGAAGGGCAAAACTAGCGAAGAACCCAAGCTCAACGTCCGAGCCTACGATTGCCTTCCTGTGCTACGCATGAGCGACCATCGCCCCGTCTTTCTTCGTGTTGATGTGCCCCTCATTTCACCGAGCGATCTCACCCCGCCATCGGGTCTGGACCCTGACACTATCAGAGACCCTCGTGCTCGGCTCCCCGTTGAGATTGACCCAGAGGCTTGGGAGCGCCGTGCTGCTGCGCGCCGTAAGGAGGTCATGGCCGGCTGGAGCATGTTCCTCTGGAGCACTAAGCAGGGCGCATACATCCTGGCTACCGTTCTGGCTCTTGGTGTCAGCACGTACTGGCTGTACCGGTCGCTTTAACCTCGACCTCCTCTCTGCTCCCTTTGTCTGGTACTCCTAGGATGAGCACTAGGGTTACCGGGAGGCGATAGACTAGGACGGTGTTTCTCAAAACGCACACATGGGGTTGTGCAACTCTGTTTGTTCGCATCACATCCACTGTCGTCTATACATAGGAACTGTGTTTCATTCTCCCCACGGAGTTCGGAAATAAGCATCCCCCTCAATCCCCCTCACTTTCTTTCCTTTTCTTCATGATATCTTAGATAGACCCATGGGAGCAGGCGAAACGGTCATGCATCATGTACACAGATACCTACATAGTTTGCTTTACTTCCGGGGCGTGAAATAGGTAGTTAAGGCTGGCAAGTCTATGCATCAGATGAGAGGCGATGAATCATGTTTTAGAGAAACCATTCCAAGATTACAAAGTCATTTCTACATATCACATACATGCTTTTTCTATTGTTCGCAAGCTCATGCCGTCGTGCATTCTCACAGCGCGGGATGGTATGATCAGCCCCCTTGTTCTCTCATTCGCAACCTAGCTCATCCCTCAAGGGGTGTTAGACAGATTAGAGTACAAGAAAACCAAAAGAGTTGATAAAATAAGACTACCGAGATACAACATGGTCTCGGTTCCTGATTCTTGATTAAACGCCATTCTCCAATAACTTCATCATAAAACAAGAAAATAGGTGTTGGCAAAAGATAATGGGTGCCAAGCTTAATTCGCTATGGACGTATCGCTTCTCTTCGTGAGTTCATGTCCGGACAATACTGGGTGTCTTGATCCAAATATTTCCGAAGTGTTCGATGGGCTCTTTCTCTCGCTTCTCGCGAGACTGGTGTGTTCAGTTTAACTGTGTTGGTGTGATTTGATATACAGTGACGGAGTGAGACGGTTCTCCGATCACGCGCTTCCCCCTTCTTGAAAGACTACAATATCAAAAGTCGTCAAAATAAGGATCGTACTTCTCCGCCATGTCGCTCCCATAAGGCTCACGCGAACCGTCGTCCTCTGGATACACGTCAAAGCACTGCGCGTCGCCAGGATATCGGATGGGGGGTTGGATAGGGCCCCTGTGGCGGCGATTGAACATGTCGTCCCAATTAGTTTCGCGGAAGAATGGGTGGGACTTGACGCGTGCTGCACCGCCGCTGATGTTACCGAGGCGGCGGGAACGATCGACGGTGCAAAAGGATCGTATTATATCTTTGGCTTCTTCTGAGAGTGGCGGATCTTGAGGGAAGACAACGGGTTTTTCCAGAATTCTGCGAGGGATTGTTAGTTGTCTATGGACATGATGATCGGGGTTGACATTTGAAAAGACTGTCTCACTGTTTGTAGATTTCGATGGGGTTTTGGTGCCAGAAAGGAGGATATCCTGTTAAGAATTCGTATAATAGGATACCCAAGGCCCACCAGTCGACTGCCCCTGTGTGGCCCTTATTTTGAATCACCTCGGGAGCGAGGTATTCCGGTGTACCGCAAAGCGTATATGTCTCTACAGGGCGATTGTCTTCGCGGTGGCCAAGTCGCTTGGCAAACCCAAAATCGACAAGCTTGATGTGACCATCCTGATCCAGTAGTAGATTCTCGGGTTTAAGATCACGATAAGCGATGCCGCCTTGCTGTTCGTGGAGATATTCGAGGACGAGGACGATCTCAGCGGCGTAGAAGCGAGCAACGGGTTCATCAAAGCGACGCAACTTGCGAAGGTATGTAAATAGCTCGCCGCCAGGGACGTAGTCAAGTAGCATGTAGAGAGAGTCGTGGTCGGAAAAGGAGGCGACCAGGCGGGTTATAAAGGGATGGCCTGCGACATCAGCGAGGATGGCGCGCTCATGACGGACATGGTCGACCTGTTTCAAGCGAATGACTTCTGGTTTCCGTAGAATCTTGAGGGCGTAGACTTCGGGGTTGAGCTGATGGTCGAGGGGGATATGCGCGCTGGAGGCAGGGCGGACTAGACAGACTCGAGCAAAGGTGCCTTTAAGCAAAGTTAGGGTCGGATGCACTTTTCTGTTTCATTTCCCGAATGAGGCTGACAGACCTGTGCCTAATGTCCGTACGCGTCTAAAGTCTCTGAGTTGAAACTTGCGCGTGGGCGGTAGCGGACTGGGAGCTGGAGAGGTTGCGGTGGCGGCAGAAGCGACGTCCTGGGACCCCGCGCTGGCGTTTGCGGCGTCATGAGAATGCGACGGCGCAGGGATACCAGAAGAAGAAGGAAGGCCGCCGGCATGCGACGGCGCTACGGTAGCGGCCATGGTGGACGGCGGGAGATGGCAGCGAGAGATTGCGTCTCAGGGCTGTGGTGAGAAGAGGCAAATGCTGAGAAAGGGAGGTTGCTTCTTATTCAGTCGCAGGCCATAGCCAACAAAGCGGCGTCGCAGGCTCCCCCTGGTCGGGAAATGGGAGTTCGAGTGAGGGGAATAATAAAGGGCTCGACTGGGGGGGTTGTTGTTGTTGTTGTTGTTGGTGGTGGTGTCTTGTCACGCGGCCAATTGGGCCGTTCCAGAGCAGGCCTCGCTTCTCGAACACTGTTGATTGCCTGCTGGCAGATATGGAGACTGCACGAGGCGTGGGGGGTGGGTTGGGTTTGTCCTGGTTGGGTGCGCAATGACACAAGAGGCAAGCGGGAGGATGACGGGGCCGACGGCGGGAGAAGATACGCGTGAAGCGACGAGCGAGATGAGGAGGAGAGAAAAAGGAGGCGAAAGGGACGGAGAGGCGGCGGAGAGAGATCGCGAGAGAGAGAGGAAAAAAAAAAGGGGAATCAAACGGAAACGGACGGCGGAAAGCGGGAAGCAGATGATGATGGAAGGATGGAAGCTAAAGAAAGTCGAAACTAGAGCAGGTGCCTTGCCTTACGTAGTCTCGAGTCAAGAGCCAGACTGCCTTCCTTGTACTAGGCTAGCGATTGAATGGATTCCTATTCAGGATAAGAGTGCTTGAAACGGTGAGACCATTCTCGGCAAGCGGCCGACGACAACGACGACCAACGAACAAGATGGAGCACCGGGCTACCCATTCGAGGTGGAGGGAAAGGTAGGTAGGTACCTACATGGTTCAACACCAACGACAAGACAACACTACCCAACGTCCCTCCACGGTTGCACGCTCCGTATGCAATGATGGATCTTGAGCGAGGGGACCCAAAGAAAGGGTCGACGAGGGAGATGGAGGGGCTATGACGCAAGCTGTGGATGTTGCAGGGTTGAGTATCTTGTGTTAGTGGTTGGGGGGCAGTGGCGTCGTCTCGTCGATACGATCCCTGCCGTAGATTGAGCTGTTCATCTGACATATAGTATTATTGCTTCGAACCAGATATTTCGGCATCTGCAGCTGTCAAGTAATATCAGTTTGGACCCCAAACCATAGGGGTAGTTACGCAAAGCTGCAAAACAAACAATACCGGGTGCTAAGTACTTTCCTACTACTCAGCTTTTGTCCTTCCTGCCCATCCATGAATGCCCCTGCCACTTCCAGCACATGTCATCAAACAAGAAGGCTTGGCCTGCCATCTCCCTGCGCTACTCACAGCCGCGATGAAGAGCAAGCTAGACGAACAATCTGAGTCTCAATGGCTTCGACGATGAACAAGACGGAGATGGAGTAGGTGAAGGATTGGAAGCTTCGGCGGCAAGGAAACATGTTTTTATTGTATGAGAACCACTTTGAACTGGGAATGAGTGTAGGCAGGTCGCGACTTGGGAAGGCGCGCGCATATCTGGGAGGAAGGAGAGGCTGTTATGCATCATGATTCCTCGGCAGAATTACAATGGGGAGCACATCTATCGAGTAGAGCATGAGCATGCAGCCCAGTGGCACAGATACCGTTAAGTCGGGCTCACGGCCCAAGTCATTCTATGTGAAATCGCTCGAGTACAGCCAATCTAGGAAAGATACCTAGCTATGAGAGACATCTTTTGAGCTCATTACTTACTTGCGTGTGAAAGCTATAGGTTCCAGAGGTGCCCGGGCCATGATACTAAGAATGAGCTGGCTTGTCGCTGCGCGATGTAGATTTGCTTTGACTTGGTTTATTCTCCCGCTAACATTGGTGATCTTGGAGGAGCACTCAACTCATTGCGCAGGTTTCTTAAGTTGCAGTTGCTGTTTGTAAGAGCTAATGTGGTAGATTGGGAAAAGAGCAGAGAACAGAGAGTGACGCCGGTATAACTGACCGTGAGTGAGCAGCGTACAGTCTGCTCCTCACAATCAAATGGACTGTCGATGGTGTTTACGCTTTAGGCTGCCAGGGGTTCCCGACAGCATATATCTGGTCAATAAAGTCAAAATCCAATATGAAGAAGCTCTCTATTTCGCATTGGCCACTTCATTGGATTAACTCCAAATGTGCAGTGCTCGTGTAAGTGAAGCGAGCGAGCAAGCTACATGCGTCAAATAAGCTTGCAACGCGCGAAGCACGTGGAGGAACGCAAATATGTCGACCGATTCAATGCCTGACCTGGTGGGTGACTCTTATTATCAAGCCATCGTCTGCCTGCAATGGCTGTTCATGCCCAGACCAGTACCCTAGGTCAACATCCAATGTTCCTAAAACCCGGATGGTAGCTGCGAACACGCTGACAGACAGATGGCGACTAAAGCGATGCTTAACATCAGCAGGCCTAAGATATTTCCGATCCAGGCCTTTAATGTTGTACTTGCAAATTTTTTACGTTTGATTTGGCAGATCCCTAGGTTGGCTTCGACTCATCTTCCCAGTATTATGTGTCCTCGGGGCCAAATCAAACTTCTGTCTATTTAGACTCCAAGAATTTCCCATTATTCTTTTATAAAATAATCCTAAGCTTAGTCTTACCATAGCATAAGAATTTATACTATAATTCCCGTGTTTTCTGACCATGGCGGGACAGCTATAGTATTGTTGTTTAGGAAGCGTTCCTTGGTGCATGAGCATGGTTATGGCGTTGGATGATACCCAGCGAATCATTTCAATTGTTTTAATAGCGCTCAAAGGAAGCGGCAAGTTGAACAACCCTCTAAGCATTTTCCAAGTTCTTGATGTGTAGACTCGTGGTGACTAATGGTCGATGGCTGGAGGGGGACGATATGTCGTGTTTAACAGTATGACTGAGATGTGACGCAGGCTCCGCGACTCTACAAAGTCGATACACTATCATCGAGGCTTTGAACATAAAACATACCCGTTGCCCACGCATATACTGCAAGTATCATGGCCACCTACCTACCCAGTGTTGGTGTTGGCCTAGCGTTGTCTTGTTCAAACCTTGCCTCCTTGGACTTTGAGCCACACCTATCCATCACTAGCCACAGGTCACGCCTCATTTGACCTGGAAGGTTAGTAGTGGAGGTTCCCCTACCTAGGTACCTAATTACCCCCATACCTCCATATTAGGTACCTAGGTAAGCAGCCTGGGCAGTCCTGGAGGTCACGGTAGCCACTAGCAGCGGCTCTTAGTGGAGGACTGCCCTATGATATCCCCCACCGGCGACCCTGGACGAACTGTGCAGTATCTGGATGGGCAACCTCGTGGGCCTGGACCTGACGCACGGCAGCTCACCTCAACCTCCAACCTCCTCCTCCTCTGTCTCGATCCTTTTCACCTTTCAACCCCAGACGCCTTCTACGCTTGGTTTCTATTCCACCATCTATCTTCTCTTTCTCCTTGTCTGGCTTTTCGTTTCCCATCCCCCTCGCCAGTCACACTCCTTTTCCTTCTTCTTCTCCCTTCGCTCGCGCTCGTTCCTCGTCCGACTCAGCCGCAGCCTACCTCTCCGCCCTTGTTTCGTCCGCCTTCGTCGACATCCCCCTCCCCGTCATGCGCCGCTGACCGAAGATGTTCTCCAACCTGACCAACATCGTCCAAAAAGCCCAGCAGCTCATAGATCCCACCCAGGGGCTCAATCTCTCCAGCTCCGACCGCAATCCCTCCAAGTCGTCCCTCTTCCAAAGCCAGTTCCGCCTCCCCGCTTCTCAGACCCCCCTCTACGAGATCAACGCAGAGCTTACTATCCCCCCCTCCAACGTCACCCATGGCGACAAGGACCATGATAGAGGATGGCATTATGCCGGGAAGCTCCATCTGTCTGAGCACTTCATGTGCTTTTCGACGACCCCTACCAGCTTCCTTCAGTCCGCCAGCACCTCGACTTCAACTGCTTTTACTGGTCAGACCCACGGCGGCGGCCCCAGTGGCAATGGCTTCACATTTCCCCTCTGCGCTATACGGAGAGTCGAGCGCCTAAACAGCCAGAATTTCCAGGTATGGATTCGCACCGTATTTTGCCGTTACGTCTTGGCAATCATCTAACCAGAGTTTCGTCTTCCAGTTCGCACTCGCCATCACGACCTGGAATGGTCTTCTCGGTGATGCTCCGAAGGACAAGGATCTCAAAGACAAGAAAGACTCTAGAGAGCAGCGCATCACGATCCACCTCGCCGGCACGAGGCAAGCCTGCGAGCGCTTCTGCGATGGTCTCAAAAAGGGTCTCCGGGCAGGCGTTGGTAACGTTGGCAAGCTACGACGAGTCGTCGCTGAGTGCTACTCGGAGCATCTCCTGAGAACGGAGGATAGGAAGAACACTTCGCCACCAGACGCTGGCCTGGGAATGGTCTTTCGATATCCTGGCGACGCCAAGAAGCTGCGTGATAGGGCCAAGATGCGCCTCTGGGCCGAGTACTTACGGGATAACGGCAGAAACTTTACCTTGATCCGCCAGCCTACCTTTCACAAGCTCATTAGAGTTGGTTTACCTAATCGACTCAGGGGTGAGGTCTGGGAGCTCACCTCGGGCTCCATCTACCTGCGCCTGGAAACCCCAACTCTGTACACCGATACTCTGTCTAAATTCGAGGGCCAAGAGTCGCTCGCTATCGACGAGATCGAAAAGGACCTCAACCGCAGTCTTCCGGAGTATCCCGGCTTCCAGAGTGAAGATGGCATCAACCGCCTACGTCGTGTACTGACAGCCTACAGCTGGGTCAATGCAGAGGTTGGATATTGCCAAGCCATGAATATCGTCGTGGCTGCGCTACTCATTTACATGTCGGAAGCACAGGCCTTCTTTCTCCTCTCTGCGCTTTGCGACAGGCTCGTTCCCGGCTACTACTCAACAACAATGTACGGTACCCTCCTCGACCAGAAAGTATTCGAGTCCCTGGTCGAAAGAACCATGCCTATTCTATGGGAGCATCTCGTCAAGAGTGATGTTCAGCTATCGGTCGTATCACTTCCCTGGTTCTTGTCTCTTTATATCAACTCGATGCCACTTGTATTTGCCTTTCGTGTCCTGGACGTATTCTTTGTCGAGGGACCGAAGGTATTGTTTCAGGTTGGATTGGCGATTTTACGGATCAACGGCGAAGAACTACTGGATGCCGCAGATGACGGTGCATTCATCTCCGTCCTCAAGTCATACTTTTCACGGCTCGACGAATCGGCTCACCCCAAGTCAGAGAACCCCAAATTACGAGCAGTGACGCGATTTCAGGAACTCATGGTTGTTGCGTTTAAAGAGTTTGCGGGTATCACACACAGCAGCATCACAGAACTGCGCCTCAAGAATAAGGACGCGGTTCTCAATAACATTGAGAATTTCGCAAAGAGGACAGCCATTCGTAACCTGGGCCCTGACAGCAAACTTCTGAGCACAGACGAGCTCGGGTCGCTTTATGACCGGTTTTACAACATCTTGTATGAACGCCAACAGCGGGATCACATGATCCAGCAGGAGAAGTTGCGCCGAGCCAGGGCAAGCAGGGTGCGCGCTTCCGAGCTATTCACTCCTCATCATAACGAGGTCGAGAAGGGTCGCGTGGGTTTGGGTCCAAGCACAAGCCTGATGGACTATGATGCGTTCCGGGAGTTTCTTGCCAGCATGGCGAAATGGGCCATTTCTGACTCACCCGGTGCGTCAGCGAGACATAGCAACCACGAAGACCGGCATGGCATGTTCAACAGCGCTAGACGGCCGTCCGACATGCTGTCACCCTGGGGTGCTGGACCTGAGCCTGCTGACCACGAGTTTCTGGAACGCCTGTTCAAGAAGTGGGATGTAGACGGCACCTCTGCCTTGACTCTACAGAATGTTGTTACAGGTCTAGCGCAAATCAGAGGGAAGCGTGACATTATGGGTACAATCACATACTTCTTCGAACTCTACGATGATGACCAAGACGGCAAAGTAGACCGCGAGGGTATCCTGCGAATATCCGAGGCCTTGCTCTTTCTTTCACGGCGTGGTCTTGAAGGAACATTGAGCCCGAGTCCTTCCAGCATCTTAGAAAGCGACGCTGCAAGTGGTCACGAGTCGCAGGCCAGCTTACCTCCAGGTGTGTCGACTAACGAGCGCTTCCTAGGCAGCGTGAGTGCTTTCATCCGGCGATGCTTCGAATACGCCGACCCTGCCAGCGGACAGAATGAGGAGACACCAACCACGCCCAAGGATGAAGGCTCCAACAACGACGCCTTCGCGATTGGGGACGAGGATGATGGTGAAGACCTATTAGGTCTCGAGTCACCGACCACAACACCCACAAAGGCCAAGAGGCCTAGCCTCTCGGCGCAGAGTTCCTTGGATACTCCCGATGACCCGGATGTGCTATCACGACGTAGGGTTTCGAAGGCAAAGTCGGAGGCTGCCAATGCAGCGTTGGATCCAGCCCACCCTCTACATCTTACTTTGCCCACGTTCCGCATGGTTGTTCTAGCAGATGAGCTACTTGAACAATTCTTCGAGTCCTCCTTCCCTGCATCCTTCCATATTATCGAAGGGTTACCAAACTCTACACCTGCCTCTTCGACACCATCCCTCACGACCTTTTCAAGCCTCGGTTTTGGGGCAAGGCCTCCTGCTCCCCCCCCTGCTGGTCCTGCTGGAGCAGGACGTGGTCTCCGTGGCGTGCTTGATAACATTGTCACCGATGGAATGCGTGTGGCTACCGAAGTTCGAAGGCGCATGGAGGAGGCCCAGAAAGAGCTCGAGAAGAACGCACTACCCGGCCAACGGGCGGATGATGATGACGACGACGATGATGATGTCGGAGTCGAAGTTGGCGTGAGAAAGGGGCCAGCAGGTACCAGCACGGACATGGAACGACGGTCAGTGAGGAGCTCGGACAGGGACCTATTAGACGGAGCGGACGCCGAGGCCGGTGCATCAGCGAAGACCCAGGGGCAGAGCTTATTGGACGTTGATTCGAGTGAAGGGCGACCGCGGGCGGGCACGGCTACTTCGACGGGGGGCACAGCAGTGGTGGAGTTCGAGGGCTAAGGTGGCGTGTTGTTCTCTTTGGAGGTCGAGATGTCATGAAAGATGACTTGTAAGCCATGGAACGAAATGTAGATGTTGATGGTTGTTGCTTTCGTGTCTAGTGCGCAGGAGTCAAGGCTGGAGGGGGTAGATGAAGTTGACGAAATCTTGATTGGGGGGTTAATGGCGTAGCGTGATTCTAGTCCCCAGCATGGGCACCTCTGGGTAGAAGGCAAGGTATTGTCGGTAGTATGATCACTTCTGGATGATGTATCAGGGCAGCTAACTGAACGTTCTCGGGCTTTGGTGACTGGCTGCCTCGCCCAATGAGGTCTGGCAGTTGTGACAGTCGTACGCTTGAATCGATTTGTGGATGGAGGCACCATGCAGACTCATTCTGCAATCCATCTACTATTGATGACTGGAATGAGGGCTGCTATTGTTCGAATGCATGTTGAGGTTGGGAAGAGAAGGACACGCGGCACCTCTCTTGTCTCGAACTATATTCTACAAGGCACTTGGAATGTGAGACAGTTTCGGCTGGTACGTTGGAGACGACGACGACGAGGTTTAAGACGCCACAAGCCATTTCAGTCCTGTTTATAAAAGTGTATTTGCTCATGGGCATAGCGTTACTGCAGTGGGTGCATAAATCAGTACCAGCAGGGCTACCTACAAGGCGTGGACAGAACTACGCCGGTAGTGTAAGCTGAGATGTTTCTGTCGCACTACCTATGTGAGGCTATCTTGCCAGTGTACAATTGATTTTAGTGATTCGTAACCTGCTTTTCCCTATAGCCGGGGTTCTGTTGGCTCTTACCTACACCCTGCCCCGGTTTTTTTGGTGGGAATCTTGAAGTATCTGGCAAGAGTAGGTAGGTGTTTCTTTCAATCGCGAACCTGCTCCTCCTGGAAACGTGACCGCTAGGTTGATATTCGCAGCATCCAGTATAGTAGGGCTCCTGGCAGATGTACGCCTAGGTATTATAGTGACCTACAGCCTGAAGGGTAAGTCCAGGTAGGAGACGCGTACTTGAAAGTGTATGTGTGACACAGCCAAGTCTTGACCTGTCTTCCGTTTGGGGTAGTAAAGACCCAGCTGATCTCCCTGCCGGATAGTAGTAGGATGGTCGAGCATGCCTGAGGTCAGCTCCGTCTCTGAGTGGAATTGTAGAGTCAGCCTCCTGAACAATCCCCGTGTGGCAGACCTGTAAGTGTAGGGCAAGGTAGTCACCAGCATCGTCCATTTCAGGTTAGGGTTGGCAACGACTGGGACGACGACAGACATAGACAATGTTTGACCAGCAGCGGGTGACAGCATATGAGGCGGTGGTAGGCCTGCCCGTGTGGATAGAGAAGCTCGAAATCAACATATGGGAGCAACTAAATCAACAATTTACATTCACCCTCCGAGCCGAGACAGGTTGCATATCTCGGTGGTGGGGATGGACGGCAATAGTCAATGCTCGGTTGCTTGCTTGGGAAATACTGCAACCACCTAGGCTAACCTGGTCATCAGATCGACCCGACAATCACCGACAAGCAAACACGACACGGAGATGTCGTCATTTGGAACTAGAGGTGAACGCGAGGAGAGCTACCGAGGACGACTGTCGTGGGGTTGGGGGCCGAGATCTGGAAATTAAGGGCAATTTCTCCCACTCATTAACGACCTGTTAGATGAAGCTATCGTATACTTTATTACGAGTGACGGGGTTGGGAGAGTGTGGGGTTGAGATCCAGGGTCCTCCGTGCATGGCTAGTAGAGACTATGCAAACACGCCACGATGCTGCTACACCCAGGGCTGGCTAGCCAGCTAGTAGTCGTTAGCCGCCCCGTCGTCTGTGGGCAATTGGATCCATCCGCGAGTCGAATACATGAGTGGCCAGTCACGGTTGTATCAAGGTGGTTCCCCTAATCTGATTGGGATCGGCCGCAGCCGGCGTCTGGCCGAGAGCTGGAGGTTGCAGTGCAACGGGAGAGGATGCCATGTTTGCCTGCTCCGGATCGCACAAGCCCTCGGAAGGGAAATATAGGGAACGGGAAAGAAGACAAAGAACCCCCGGTAGCACGGGAAATTGCTATCAAGTCAATGTTGCACATGAGCGCACCTGGAGTACAGGCATCACATCCAGGAGGCCCCAATATGAGAGAGACGGCTTGGCTACAGTACCCAGATGACAGCCCCGTCCTGTGGCACGTGGTGGTTCCCTTTCCCCAGTCAACTCAGGCGCCAGCCAAGTCCGGAGAGAATGTGACGGTCAAGTGATTTCCATTTTGGTCCTGGATACCACAGAACTAGAGTCTAGAGGTAGCAACAGTGCTGGTAGTGCAGGATAGTGTCAAGTAAGTCGAAGAGACGTGATCGAGCCCATGGATGGATGGGTGGATAGATTCATGGGTGGATGGAGCAACCCAGCAGGGAAAAAGAACCTGGGAGGCTACCTTGAACACGAGGTGGCAGCTTCAAGAACCATGATGCAAAAACGGGGCAGTTGTTGTTGTTGTTGCTGTTGTTGCCAGGGAGCCTCAGTGCGCAGAATCTTTTGTATTCCTGACGAGACATGCGTGGGCAGAGGAAGACTCAAACACCAAGACATGATTGACCAACAAGACAATCGCAAACTTGGCAGTCCAATCAACCAGTCAACCAGTCAACCCTAAGCCTCAGGCCAGGTCTACCTGCTGATGTTGGTGTCTCGCCAGCAAGAAAAAGGGAAGGAAAAATGTAAATTTGAGCCTTGATCGCTGGCCGGGGTCTGCAGCTTGCTGTGGAGTATTGGCGTCAGGGGTCGTGGAGTCGCACATCATGGCTTTCCAGACCTGGACCCATCCTGACTGTGGAGGGGAAGCTCCAGACTGGCCGTCCTGGGTTTAGCGGGAGCTTTAAGGGGAGGGGAGGCCCCTGCATGTTCGGCCGCTTCAACAGGGCACCGCACGGATGTTTAAAATGGTGATGCTTCTTGTTCTGCGCATCATGCTTCAACGTCGCTGTGAATGAATATCTGTGCCTGTCGGGTTCGTGTTGCACCGAGTTCTGGCCTTGTTGCACCCATTCTCCATGGCTTCAGTCCAGGTACCAAGCCAACCGTCGCCGATCGTGGAGCAGCAGCACGAAAAGGGGCATCAGACGGCTGCAGCCTTACGGTTGATCGGGGGAACGGCCTTCGCGCTGTGATCACGGTGCCACGGCGGCTTTAGTGGCCGGGCTACAGTGCGCTTTTAGCGGTGGGAGGCGTCCAATCTGCCCGGGCCCCCGTCCTCCATGATTGATGCACAGTCCACCACCTCAGGCCGGGCCAGCATAGGTAGGTAGAGCCTCCTCCTGTACACTCCCCCAAGGAGGCTGCTGAGGCGCCACCTGAAATCGAGGCCAACTGCCGCCAAATTTTTCTTTTTGGCCGGAACCAAATAAAGATCAAGACAAGACATTGGCTGCGAGAAACAATAGGGGCACAGAAACATGGCAAAAAGGTGAACAAGCAAGGCCAGGCCAAAAAAGGGGGAGGTGTCCAAATTTAGGCCCTTCCATTCCATCTCTCAGGCCGTGACTTGGCTCGACAACTGCCAAGGCTGGTAGGTAATTACATGCCCGTCTGCGTCGGATGCTGTCGAAACAAGGCTGCGTGTTGCTGTAATTACAGATTTGAAGAGAAAATGGGAAAGTGTGCACAAATTGTGAAAGTGCCAGTGTAATTGGATACCTACCTACCTCTACTGTAGCTAAGGTAGTTGCTTACCGGACCCAGCACCAGCGCAGCAGCTCAGCTCCCGTCAGCTCGGGCAGCCCAGCCCAGTTCACCTGCCGTACCTCTTTGCCCCCATCTGGCCCGGGGTCAAGTTCACGAGCAAGGGGACTGACTGCTGCAATGTACCTGCCTTCCGTACCGTATTCACCGACCTGGGCTGCTTGACCAAAGCAGGAACCCCCATTATTCCTCATTCGTTCTTGCCGGTTCCATTCACTGAAGTTCCGTTCTCTCCGCACCTCCCATCTTCCTCCTCCGGCCGCCGTCTCCTTTCCCATCCTTCAACTTCAAACCTCCACACACTCGCTCTCTGCCTCGCGGCTTGCTTCCCACCGCTCCTTTCCTCCCTCCTCTCCTTCTGGTTCAGCAGACAAGGACGAGGCGCGGCATCGAGACCGGCTCTGATTCATTCCTTTCATCATCTCTTCCTCTCGCCAACCAGGACCGCACAGATCCCAGTAACTCACCAACACCGACTTACGGCTGCATATCGCTCACCAAGTATCGATCGACATCTTGTTTTTTCTTCTTCTTACGTCCTGGGCGCCGTATTTCTCGAACCACCTTGATCCGAGACCGAGTCGGAAGGTGGAAACGACACCGAAACCTCAATTCGAAAGCCTCGAGTTGGATCCTGACCTCTTCTAAAGTTTACCAAACCGAGCTCGTCTGTGTCGTCAACCCAGGTGGTCGTCACCCCTCCTCTTGTTCACGCGCACTTCACCCGCAGCTCACCCGAAACTACTGATTCCCCAGCATCGGAAGCTGGGGAAAAACTTCTCGAGTTGCAACCCTGGACTTGGTCTTTGATCGCTCTACTCTCTTCGACTCCTCAGCTTCTCAACGACCGAGCCTCCCCGGACCCTGATTTCGCTTTTTGTCCCCCCTACCCCTGTCGGACGGCATCGTCGTAGTGGCCAATTCACCACCCCTGCCAAAGTCCCGGCTTTGAGCAGGTCTGCCCAAGCTCAACAGCCGCACGCTGCATTGGTTTGCCCCGCTGATAGACGCGTTGACGAGTCGCCAGCCAGTTGACTCTGAGCAGCCGACCCGGCCACCCGCAAATCGGAAACCCTTCAGCATCTTCCTTTGTGGACAGCACCTCGATTCTTTTGAACAACGGTATCTGCAAAGGCCCGAGTCTCCATTGCACTTGGTGATACTGTATTACTTCGTGCCCGAATCACGCCCCCAATCATATTCCAGTCCGCTACACTCATAACCAAGAAGTCGCTTTATCTACCAGGTTCTGCCGCTCAGGCGATCATCGTACCTCCTCTCCAGCCAGCCCCTTTCCGAGCCCTTGGCCCTTGGGCACCACCAAAGACCAACCCACTCCGTCTACTACCGACCTAGCATAGTCAAGAGCCCTTGACCCGCCCGGTACATTGCCCATCGACGGCCCTGACCAGGACGGAGCAGAGTTGACGGGGATCCTCACTGGCAGCATCAGTGGCGAGCAGCTTGTTTGCCGACTTGGTATGACGCTAGGTCTGGGCTCCTAGGCCAAAGGAATTTAACCATTTCCGAGCTACGTACTTTATCACGACGAGCTGTCGCAATCTGGTTCCCAGCGAGTTCTTTAGCCTCGCATTGCATCCTCACGTTGCAGCGGTGACGGCTGGATCTGCTTGGGTTTTTTTTCACACTCCTGTCGCTTGGCTCCGCATTCTCTCCTGGGATCTTCAAATCAGAAACACAAGCCCGAGCTTGACTTGACCCCTTTAAAATCATGTCTACAGCTCAGTCTTTCGAGTCCGGTAAGCGCCCGCCCCTTGATCTCGCTTTGATGCGATCTGCGACACAAGACCCCCATCCCAAAAGCATCCCCTATCAAATCGTCGCCAGGATTTGCGCCCAACTCTCGCCCCAGCCCGGCGCTTGTAATCTAGAGAGCAAAGGGGACTGGATGTGGTAGGGGAGACGGATCAGGGTGCGAGCCAGCTTGGCAGACAACTCACCAGCACATTGCTGTCCGATCCACTTGGCTGGCGGCCATCTTGTGTCATGTTGAGGAGATTGTCTGTTTCATCTTGGCCCATCTGTCGTCGTCATTCGCATGCATGCGCCCGTTGTCGTTCCGTTTGTTTGGCTGCCAACTAATGGTTTCTTGGAAGCAGGCCACGCCGCATCTGGCCAACCCGGTCTCACACTCAACTTATCTTCCAACAATCCCTTCCGCAACCGCGCTCCATCTCCTGCCAGCGCCGACCTTCTCTTTTCCAACAAACCCGCCTCTCCATTCGACGACCCTCCACCCCGACCGCTATCGCGAAACCCCTTCCTGGATCAACCGCCGCCGCCTCTGAGGTCCCCTGGCGTCATGTCATCGCACTCCGACTCCAAATCTTTATCTGCCGAGGAAATTTTTGTACGTATTAACCACCTGCTCTCATCCAGACCAGTTGATAAATACACTCCCTTTGCCATGGAATGTTTTAATTATTGCTCATGTAAATAACCGGCTTGGTGAAATGCTAACAAGTCGCGTAGGATTCTTTAACTCTCGACGACACACCTGCTGGCGAGCGACCGAAGCAGCAAGCTCCCCGCCGCCCCATGGACCGTCAACCTCCTCGACGAGGCGACAACGCACCACCCCCTGAGAATGGTAACCACCGCCCAACACGCTCTCAAGAAGAGGCTCTCCGGGCTCGAAGGATGCAGGGTCCTGGTCCCCGACCACAACCTAACTCACCGCAACGCCGGCCCCCTCCACGCCGTCAGCGACGAAACTCTGAATCATCCTTGATGGACTTTGATGCGCGTCCACTCACGGAGGAGGAGAAGAGGATGATCGAATCGGCCAGACGACGTGAGGCCGAACGACAGCGTCGTGGCGATGGTAAGGATCGAGGCGATAGAAGCGACCGTGACCGTGACCGCGACCGTGACCGGGGCGATCGAGGCGACAAGAACAAATCGAGCCGTCCCAGCCGTCGAATGGATATTATTGATCAGCTTGATGCGACAAGCATCTACGGGACTGGACGTATGTGGACCGATTTCCTCCCAATATGACCTTTGATAAATCTGACATGGACCAGTCTTCCATCACGACGGACCTTTTGACGCTCTCAACCCCCACCGGAATCGCCAGAATGCCAGACGGGCGCCGATGCAAGCGTTCCCCAAAGATTCGCTGAACAACTCGCTTGGCGGTGCAGGACCCCTTAACGCCCAAGCCGATCACTCGACTTTCATGGGCAACGCCACAGATGAAGCATTTCGAGACTTTGCTACTGGAGGCAAGACGGGCCCTCGCTACTACGGTGGCTCATCCCGTAAGGAGACGCCTATCTTCGATGCCACGGGTCGGGACCAAATCGTCCACGGCGATGAGTCCCACGGCTTGGGGACGTCGACCTTCCTGGAGGGTACACCTGCGGCACGAAGCGCCATTCAGCGTCATCAGGCAGAGCAAGCGCAGGAGAACTTGGAAGGTGGTCTTCAGCGCAAGAAGTCGCTCGCACAACGTATTCGCCATATCAACAAAGGCCCCCGCGACTATAACCAACAAGGTCGCATCAACGGCGAGTACTCGAGGATCACGCCTGATACATATCCATCAGCAGCAAGCGCGGGTTCTGACAACAACCCGTTCTTTGCGGAATTCGGTAAGGGAGAGGAAGGATTTACTGTGAGATCCCGAGATGCTGCCACCCCCAACAGCCCTCCTGCGGCGGCTCGGCGCCCCTCTGCCGGGGCGGTTCTCGAGCGACGAGCGACAACGGAGGCTACGACAACGCTGGAGGATGGCACAGTAGCCAAGCCATCGGGTTTCATGGGTCGAATGAAGAGCTTGAAGGGCCGAAGACCTCGGCCGGAAGTCCCCAGCAACGGGGCTACTGCGCCTGGAACAGCCGTCTAGTGGAGGCCAAGTGCCGGGCGACTACGTGACGTAAGCCGAGCCCCGACCCAGCGGCAGTCCAAGCATGGCAATCGCCCAGATACTGGGAGTGGGACGACTACTTTGTTGCTGATACGAGACCAAGAAAACACAATGCCGAGCAAGATGGAGAGGAATGCAACACAAACTTCAGTGCAGGATTCGGACTCGGAGTCTTTTCTTTGTGGAGCCGCAGAGGCTCAAGCCAAGCAGCTTGATCATGTGCATCCGTCTTTAGAGAAGCGACATGAAAACGCAACGCGATAAGATGTATTGACAGGTCGGGGTTTCTTTTTTTTGTCTTGTCTTTGTTGGTTTGGGACGGCAGCGTGGATCGCACGAGCAGGCAAAACGGCCTGCTTCTCGGATTGGAGATTAAATTAAGAGAAGCAAGAACCCCCAAGACAGATGCGCACAACCTGGCGAAGCGTCAGGGCATCGAAATGCAGAAATTGGGAGACTGCCACGGAGGGATACTTTTTTGTATGTTTTATATCAGGACCTGATGTCTGATTGCAGCAGCATCAATACAATACAATACCAGTCTGCCACTTGACGTATGCATGTCTGAGATTGAGTGGCGCGCGTGAGGTGGGCCCTTTATTGGTTGACTACCTTACCTACAGGGTGCAAGGGTCTGTAATGTTAAGAGATGGGGATTCTTGCCACCACTTGCGTGGAATAACCCGACGGGTTAAGAGCTCTCTTCCGTGTAAGATGATTCAACTAAATAACGTTTAGGAAGTTCGCCTCAGTGACATACTTGAAGCCATACCTATTGTCTCTTGCCACCTCTTAGAGAATCAGAGACGGGAGAAGTATGAGTACGTATTAGATAGCGGGAAATAACATTACAGACCCCTACACCCTGTACCTACCTAGGCAGGTACCTAGGTACCTTAGGTAAAGGGACCGGTTTGAGCGCGTGATGTCATTGGTTGGCTCTTGCGGTTGGTGAACTCGAGCTTGCCGAACCAGCTTGATCGATCACCTCGATGGAGCCACCACAACCAGCAGCAGCAGTCTCGCAAGCAAGCTCTCACTTTCAGTTGGAGCCCATCCCGGCGTCAGTACTAGCCGAAAGAGAAGCCTGTCGGCGAGATGCGGCAGCCAAGCTGGGCGCGTGCATAACTGGATGTGCAGTTCTAGACGAGCAAGTGTTGCTAGGTGGCTTTGAGAGGGGGACTGTTGTTGGAATTAGCGCTGAAGACGAGGAGATGGCCGTCCAGGTGAGTATTTGCAGCAAGTCAGAGCTCAGTTGCTGATCTGGACCCGGTGCCGACGTAGCTGGGCCTCCAGACGCTGGCCTACTCGCTCTGTCATGGCACCGTAACGACAGGACTCGTTGTGACGCCCAAGCCGGCGAGCGTCATGCTGGCAGGCCTGAGGGACGCCGTGAAATCCGAGCTGAAGACGAGGGGTGTGCAAGACGGGAGGGCCAAGGCAAGGCTGAGGGAGTGTCTCGAGAAGGTCATGTTGTCTTGCGTGTTTGACCTCGATGGCTTGTGGGAGGTCTTGGCGGACCTGGATACGCCAGGGGGGAGCGAGGCAGTGGACCAACAAGACGAAGAGCCCCCAGAACAGGAGGAGAAGGCAGGACAAGAGGGAGAGAGAGCGACGATAGAGGTGGAAGAGATCCAAGACAGCCAGGACGACGACGACGACGCCCTCTCGCCCATACAGAGTCACTCCTCACCAGAGCAACCACAGCCTCAACCTCATCAAGAGTCACGGCCAAAACAACATCAACCAGGAATCATCCTCGTCACTCACTTTTCATCTCTCCTCACCAGCCTCTTCTCCCACCGTGAAAAGTCGGCCGCGCACTCCGCCCTCCACTTACTGAGCTCTCACCTCCGCCATCTCTCACGCAACCTGTCTTCTAGCCCCCTCATCATGCTCCTCAACTCGACATCCTCGCCAGCACTCTCGAGCCCTACAACAACAGCGTCATCGTCGGCGCCAACAGCAGCGTCGCCTGCAAAGCAAGCTCCCTTGGATCCGACCCTCCGTTCCATCTTTAACCCTCCCGGCTACGGCACCTATAGCATACGCCGCACCAAGCCCAGCTTTGGCCTCGTCTTCTCGCAGCTCCTAGACCTCCATCTCCTTTGTACGCATATTCCACGGACGAAAAGCGATGCCGAGGCTGTGGTGCAGCGGCTTGTTGAGGACGTCAGGATGGCGTGGGTTGTGGAGGTGCTGCTGGACGATCTGGGCGTCTGGGAGGGAACAAGGGGCGTGAGGATCGAGAGGGAGCAGAAATGGACGGCAGTGGGTGTCGAAGGAGGAAGAATCAAGGCTGCGTTTGAGGGGGTCGAGACAGGCGAGGATAAAAGGTTTGCGAATACGGGCGAAGTGAGAGTTGTGCGAGGATTCGGTGGACCCCGAGTGTGATATGGACCTTCGTGCAACATTTCCTCTTGGCCAAATCGTTAACAAGGTAGAAGTGATCAATGATAAAGAGAAACAAGAAACGCTCATATATGGTTGCGAATGGATTTGCGCGCAATTATCGACAACCATCCCATTATTTCACTACGCTCCATCACAATACTGCCCCTTCGCTTTCCATGCTCCGCATGCCGACATTGCTTATCCTTCCAGAGTACAAGCTCGCTATCTCTTCTTCCTTTCAACTCGTCTTATCTCACATCCAAACTCTGCTTCGTCTACATCTTCCCACGCCCCCAACAACTCAGCCCTTGATCCGGTCGTTCGACGTACCCTGTTGTCTGCACGACACGACGACTTCGCCCCCTCGAAGCTAGAACGCACAGCCAACTGCCAACAAGTGAGGCATCGTGTGACCACATCTATCAGATGAATAGTTTCAAATGCAGCTCCAAGCCCCATGCCCCCCTGGGCAAGGGTCAACAAGCGAGGCCGTAGGTCGTCATGACTCGCTTGAGCATCTTGCGCCCGGCAATGGTTCGCGCCATAGCACTCGGGTGCCGCCAAGTAATACAAGAAGAAAATCTTTCCAGGAAAACACTCCCCATTTGCGGGTTCTGATAGCTATTGTTATGAGCCAAGCAACTCCGACTTTCGGTTGCTCTTCCAAAAGTCAATAGCCTCGACGACGTCGTCTCCCTTGTCATCTTCGTGGGCAAATAGAATCTGAAGATAGTTAGTGACTGGTGTTGGAAATAAGTCAAATATGCCAATGCGTACCTCATGTGTGCTGCTGTGGAGCATCCGAATGTTCTTGCGAGGCACAATATGCACTGCGCCGTTCTCCATATTGCGCAACTCGATAAAGTTGGGCTCGAAAGCAAGGATCCATGGGTAGCTGAGAGCAAAGCTCTGGGGAGTACCCTCCCAGTCGATGCGCCATTCTGGTCGAGCCCGCCAGCCGTTGCGGTTAACAAAGAACGAAAATTCCGAGTAGTTAAGCAAGAACTCGCCGTTGAGTCGTTCAATGTGAATCGGCCTGACCCCTTCTTTACGCGCCACAAAGTCGAGCGAAGTATCTGCTTGGTCAAGCAATGACTGCGTCTCAAGTGTCTCCAGAGATACAACCTCGAAGCCTCGAGCACAAGCAACGCAAAGCTTGGACTTGAGGAAGTGGACCGAGGACGACTCTGTGGGAATGTAGAACTCTTTGAACGGCTTGAGCTCGTCGTGTCCGCCACTCATGAACTTGCCGATACCCTTTTGCTTCTTTGCCTTGGTCATGGCATCGTTGGGCTCAAACACCTTGATCGTGGTAGACAGTGCTGAGGACTTGACGCAGCAGACCAGATGCCTGCCTAGACAGATACCCGTCTTAAAGAAACTACAGTGATTCTGAATCTTCTTTGGCCTTCTAGACAGGGCTGGCTCGTCAGGGTTGAGAGCCGATACCGGATACGATTGGAGGGTCTTGTTCGACAAGACCAAGAGCAACTGATACTCTTCTAGAATGTCAATCTGAGTGACACTAGTGGTTTCAAGTACCCTTCTGGGCACCTGTTCCTTGAGCTTCCGGTCAGACAGGTAGACACCATTGTCTGTGCCATACAAGAGTTTGCGACCACCATCTGTTGCAAGTTAGTGAATTGTCAGGATAATTCATACGGACACTTACCGAAAGGTGTGACACAGTTGACACGGTTAGTCCCAGCAAAGAATTTGCTTGATATCACTGAGGTATTGAAGAAATCTGCGCGCGACCGGAGGCGTTCTTGGGCGGTATGGATGAACTCAAGCCACTTCTGGCGCGCCGCTTGGTTCGATGCGTAAAGCGTCAACTCATACCCTGCTTTGCCAAGATGGCGGAACGTGATCGGCCAGCCTTCCTTCTTCGCTGCATCGTTGGCGTTGTTCCGGATTGAGGGGATCAAGCTCGAAGACGATCGCTTCATAGACCCGTCCTTGGGGATGACCTCTTCCATTTCTCGAATGGCAAGAAGCTCTAGAGGAATTGGTCGGCGGTAAGCCTTGATCTCCTCATTCTTCCCGGTTTGCTTGATGCGGACGAGGAGAACCGCGTGATCGAACAAGAAGGCCGTAATTTCAGCAGGATCCGTGGGTGACTTCTTGAACTGACACTTAAAAACCATCTCACGGCCTTCCTCTGTGAGTCTGAGATCTACTCTCTCGTTCGGTCTGAACCGCAGCTGCTCGTGGAGTCTCCTCAGGTTAAACCGGTTCTCAGCCTTTCCAGATTCTGCATTAACTCTGCCAAGGATGTCTCTGATCATGGTCAGAACCTTGGGGATATCCTCCTTGTCGGGATTGCCGTCCTCCGTGTATTTTAGCACGTTCTCTAGCAGTAAAGGGTATCGGGCGAGACGCGTTGTGGGCTTGGTCAAGTACCCATTCAGCTCCAACTTTCTTGATTCCTTACGGCGCTCGATTTCGTCCACAAACTTGGCAAAGTAGGGGTTCACTGATCTTTCGTTCTCGAACTCAAACTTTCCCTCAAGCTGCTTCGAACCGTACAAGATGAAGGGCTCGAACTGAGGGACGTAGTCCAAGAAAATGTCTCCAATGTTGTGCACAATGGGCTCCTTCTGCTGTCGAGTCGTCAAACCCGAAGCAAATCGTGAGCTGACGGTGTGAATGCTGGGATGGTCGATAATGTTGCTAAAAATAGTCTTGACAACCTTCTCACGACGCTGGATGGGCACCGGAGAGGCTTTTGATCGCAAAGGCAGGATCCAAAAGTCTCGAAGGTACTCCAAGTCCTTGACAAAGTCTCGCTCGGTGTAGCAGATTTCCGAAATGACCTCTTGCCTCTTCTTCTCTCGCTCTCCAACCTTCTCGGCAACCTCCTTGGGAACCGAGTTGATCCAGAGCTTCTGTTCGTCAGTCTGGTCAGCTTCGTCATCGGCAACATTGGCGGCGTCCTCCTTGCGCAGGCCAGGATTAATCTTCAAATTCAGCCTGGACACTTGCTCTAGTCGTCGGGGGCAAGCGATGGAGTAGCACAGCTGATCCCTGGTACAAGTTGGCGAGTAACACTCAGAAAGGAGGACAAAAACTCCGTTGACTGCGGGCTTTTCCTCTGGTTCATCCATCAGAGTCTCCCTAAACTGGTACATTTCTGATTGCGAATCTCGCAACCGGTGCTCATACGTAACATCATGGAAGAACTTTTGGGCATCGAGGGCTCGTCCGAGAAGCAAGGCAAGGTTTCGGTCAGTAGTCCTGATTATGTAGGAGAGGACGTCGACTGCTTCGGAACCGCTGAATGCATTCTTGTACGTCAGCTCGTTCTTGGTGCGGTCACCAGTGATAATCTTTCGACGGAAGCACTCTGCGACGCGCGACAGGAGGGCTGGGTATACGAGGGGTGGTCGAATCTTGGTCGCGGTCGGCGGGCGTTCGCTCTCGATCGACTTGCTCCTTGAAGGTCGATGGACAAGAGTGGCGGCGTCAGACTCGGAGGGAGAAACCGTTGGCGCTATAGTAGAGGCCATCGACATTGTCCTACTGTGATCGCCGCCGCCATTGGAGGAGACCATGCTGGCCGTTCGGGTCTGTGTCCCTGGAGCGTGAGGAACAGAACTGGAGAATCCGTTCGTGGCTGGCAGCTCTGTAGGGGCTCGTCGGTTGGGAATGACTCGGCCGCTCATGGTCTGGTGGGCGTCCCTGTCCTGAGGGTGATAAGAGCCGGTCATGGACATGGCGCGATCCTCGTGACGCTCAGGCACAACTCGCCCTTGAGCCGTCGTTCTCGCAGAGTTCTGGTGAGCGTATGGAGCTTGCCGGAAATGGTTTGCGGAGGACTGCTGGTATGTGCTAGGAGGTGGATGATACATTGGCTGTCGAGGAGCAGAGGCAAGGGATTGGGACCGATAAGGATCACTGTTCATGGCAGGGCCCGGCCCTCCTTGATAAAAGCGCTGTGCCGGTGTCCTCGCTGCCGCAGCTTGCGATGGCGGGCCTCTGTGCTCCATACGCGGAGGTGCCGGCCCTCCGGGACCAGGATAGGGACGTCTTGCCTGCTGTTGTTGCTGCATGTAGTGGGGCGGCATCTGCTGGCCGCCCGACGCAGAGCGTTGGCCGGGATAATACCCGTTTCCCATGCTGTTGCTGTCCATTGTGCGAGTCCTTCCGGGCTCGCGTTCGCCGTAGTGGCCCGGAGGAGGACGGGGCGGCGGCTGCCGTTGCATGCCGGAGGACATGGAGGACATGGTCTGAGTGCGACCCTGATCCATCATGGGCGGAGGCATGGCGGATGACGAGGTCATGGTTTGGGATCGCCCCGGCGGGGGAGCGGCGCCAAAGATGTTGGAGAAGGCGGCGTCTCGCTGGTAATTGTTATCGTCGCCATAGCCCCGTGGTGGCGGCCGTTGAGGAGCTCCTCGAGGATCGTACCCGTAGTTGGACATGGTGACGGAAGATGCTTTAGCCTATGTGTTGACAAGACGAAGGTCAGGAGACGGAAACAGACGCGGGTAGGGGACGCACGAAAGTGTGGAAGAAGGTTACAAACCGTTTCTGGTACCGCCAGAGACAGAATTTGGTTATCGGGCGGATCAACAGCCGACGTCGACGGTTGCGCCGCCGTCAGTCGACGCCAACACGGCTCCTTTGGCTGGAGGTGCCGTCAACGAAGATGCGAGGGCGAGAGTCGTCCGTCGTCTACCGGCGTCGCGGATGGCCTCGCGAGGCAGCGCCAGTCGTCGAGGGACAAAGGGCGGTCCAGGGAGATCCGAGGGGTTGCTTGTGCCCGAGCAGTTGTCGGCTTTGCAAGTTTGGGCTTGATGGGCTCGAGGGGGCGACCGAGGAGCGTGGCCGGGTGGGCAAAATGTCAAACCTCAGGCCTCAGTCCGGGAACTTGTTGGCCGGATACAGGACGGCAAGAGCGATATCGCGAGCAATGGGCGGTTGCCGTCTCGAGGTCTTGGTGGCCCTCTGGTGATGGAGTTTCGGGGGGGTTGCAAGTTCACGATCCAACGCACTCGGTGCTTCGTAGGTAGACGGCCCAATGTCAGGTAGCAGCAGGTAGAGGTCGGCAGGTGGTCCACCCAGCGTCCACGTCTTCAGGTACCAGCCAGCGTACAGTAGAGCAGCAGAAAGCGAAGGGGAGGCAAGGTAAGTAGGTACTGTAGTTAAACAGCGCGAGCAGGGAGCCAGCAGCGGATAAGCCAGGGCAAGCCAGCGCTAGGTCCACCGTAAATCCACCTGTCTGATGGCGGTCTTTGGCCCGGGCAATGTGGGTGCGCCGCGATGGATGGGCAGTTATTTAGTACAAAAGTAAGGGGATGAAAGATGCTGGGGTAGCAGTGTAAGAG